>JAWZYV010014580.1:0-125214 GCA_038373885.1 Cheiracanthium punctorium | reverse complement strand
TTATGAGCCCGTGTTTGCTTATATGAAGTAATTCTGCAGTCTTGAGCTTTCTCAGGACTGCAATCCTCGGCTACAATAAGATTAAAAATAAACTAAGTACGGGGAATAACTTTTTATTTTTTCCTTTGAAAAATCTCGCCAAAAGAGCGATAAGCCTTAAGCTCCTTGGTACCTCTCCCGGGTTGCCATATATTCCATGTCCTCGACTTTGCGCGCTACTGTCTATGCGTTTCCCCATTGTAAAAAAATTTCCATTAGCGGTATAGGAAGTCCACAGTCTGTAGCATCGGATTGTCTGTGCACTTCACGTGAGGGGAGGGACGGGCGGAGAATGCAGTAGTCACGTAGCGCCTAGCCTGTTGCTAGGTGCCTAAAAACATCTGCTTTCAGCCACGTGCACGCTTTTCTAGCGCCGATTTTCGCATCTCAAAAATGGTCGCGTCGAATCTCAAACTTCATTAAAATTACAAAATATAGGACAAATTAAAGATTTTTTAAATATAGGACAAAAATAGGACATTTTTAAGCATTTTTTTAAAAATATAGGAAAAATAGGAAATATAGGACAACTGCGAGGCCTGATCTGTACATAACTAGAAGTTTTTGATTTAAAAAAAAGAAGTTTTAATCTAAGTAATTTTGAATTTTCTGCTTAATTTTTTTCCCCTCAAAATTACTTGATGTAGATGTTTATTATTTATAAGAATAGTACATTTATTGAAGAAGGTTTCAGAAATTTTTAGCCAGACATGATTTGTTAGGCAGTAGGGGAAGGCAGAGAGACTTAATTTTTGTTCCTCCATTTTATCACACTATCACTACTGGACCACAATTACTGGATCACATTCATATATGATATTTCACTTATATTGGTACAAACTTTTAAACAGAAAAGGACTGTCAGTGTAAGTGGATTAGGACAGATGTGTTTAGCATGTAATAAAAATAATAAAATTTCTGCAGTGCACGATGTATGAAATTTAATAACATAAATCATTATTTAAATTCTTTTGTTCGCAAAAATTATTGAATGATTACCAAGTAAAGATTTTTAAAGTTACTGAATATATACCTTTATTACTATTATACATTACTTGGAATTGCATCAAACAATTCCACTCATCCATCAATTGATAACTATAGAAATTGGGAAAATTGAATTCAGAAAACAGAAGATTACTAGAATAAATGACAGTCATGCAAATTTTGTATTACATCCAATGGTTGGAATGTACAACACCATATCAAATCACTGAAATATATTTGTTCTTCCTCTTTCACTTCAAATTTAATGTTTGCTCATTCATGAAAAGTGAATATAAGATTTTTAAAAAGCACTATTCTTTAAAATAAATAAAAATAATTACTACATGTAAGTTTTTTAGCAGGTATAAAATAAATATATTTTTAACTCACAGAATTGTCCTAAGGTATGGAATACAGTTTAACATATTTTAAATAATTTATTTTTCATAAAGCTTTATTTTTAATTTTTTGTAACAAACTTAAAAAGGTCTCTTTAAAAAGTTTCTTTCTTAAACCTTGCTTTAATCTTTTGAAAATGAAAAAAGCATTAATATTTTATTTTAACTATCAAATGTTTTTAATCAGCTTAAAATAATAAAAATAATTAACATCCTTTTGCCAGAAGTACTCAAACAAATTATATATTAAAAAACCTTCCAGAATTATTTCGATTTTTTTTTTTTTTAAACTGAAAAGAAGCTTAAATTGATGACAGTTTGTTTTATGAATAACCTAGCTGTTAACTTATGACAGAGTTTGCTTTCTTAAGACATCCTTTCCCAGAACTAGTTATCTTTTGCTTTTAATATTTTTTCTTCATTCATTAAAATGTTGAGAATTTAAAAAAAAAAAAAGAAAAGAAAAGAAAAAGAAAACAGAAAATATATAATATGAATATTTAGAATACCAAATCTTGTCAATAGTCTGATTTACTAAATTCTGCAGTTACTCTAATTTTATATAATTAAAACTGTAATAAGAGAAGCGTAATAAGAGAGGGGGGACACCCGTGTGGCAAGATTTTTAAAAAAAGATGGTGGCCGACAGGACACTTAAAAATAATATGGTGGAAAACTAAAGGACCGAAATGGGGGCAGAATGCTGAAACTTAGAATGAATGGGGCGGCAAACTGAAGGACCACACCGGGCGCCAATAACCCTAGCACTACACTGTTAAAGCAAAAGATCATTATTATGCTCCTTTTTTGGCAAAAGTATAATGTCTTTCAATTGCTTTATTCGCAAAACGTCGCAAATCACACGTTTTTTAGGTCAATTTGAATAGATAAAGCCACTGAACATAGTAGACGTTGGAAGTGTTGAAGTGCGGCCGCGCGACTGTCGGTCTGGAGTTTTTGTCGGTTTCATCAAATGTAACGTCAATACACGTTAGAACTCTTTAAAAAGTCATCCAACCAAGGCTCCCCCCTTAGGAGATATCCCTTGTCTAGGCTTGCCATAACAAACAAGCAAATCCCGCAAAATTTTCGAATCGCAAATCGTCGTTTTGCTATGGCATACTTTCTGTATCATCCTTAATTATGTATGGTTAGTAAATGGCTATTATACATTAAGAATAATATGTACTAAGAAAGCAGATTAAAAAGAGGAAATCGTTTAGGGGGAAATTTAAAAAAAAACTTGCTAGTGCACAAAACTATTAAAAACATAAAGAGCAATAACTATGTACAGCTGGCGACGAGCTCTGGAATAATGATAAGCCATATGTTTAAATGCTTTGTTTGATAATTCGCAATTACTTATTTATGAAACGTAGCTACTGATATTTGAGGATTGACAGATGGACTCGCAAATTTTTAGATAACTTAAGAAAATTTTGATTTTCCCAACCGTGTTTTCTTCTCC
Organism: Cheiracanthium punctorium; assembly: GCA_038373885.1. Taxonomy (NCBI): domain Eukaryota; kingdom Metazoa; phylum Arthropoda; class Arachnida; order Araneae; family Cheiracanthiidae; genus Cheiracanthium; species Cheiracanthium punctorium. The sequence continues at coordinate 122,322 of JAWZYV010014580.1, read as the reverse complement.
CAACTCCTAAGTGAAATGCCCAGGTAGTTCTGCCCGGCCGATCCGGCTTCTCATTGAGTCAGCAAAAACAAAACATACTAGAGAGGCCCCTTTTCGGGTTACTCGGCTCGCGCAAATGCAAAGACAATGAAAAAGGCAGTAACAGTATTTCGATCTGAAAGAATAGAATATCTGAAAAAGGCATTTGTGGGAAAGATCCGATTTCATTTCGTGAAAGGTTTTCATGAAAGGGCCACTTTCATTCGAAGCTATTTTTATAATGGAGTTATTGTACTCAATCGTATTTCTCTGAAGGAGCCGATTTAATTAACATATTTTTGTGATGGGAAGCAAATGGTATGTAAGAAATAAAAAGTGGTGATTGCTGACCAATAAAGTATGGGTTTTTAGCTTCCTTTCAACAAAAGGCAAAGCAACTTATGGGACTTAAATAAATAAAAAAAAAAACTTTTATTACTCTAACATAAATCATACATTTCCAACGCCAGTTTTATCAGGCATCCAAAGCAAAAACAGTACCAACAAAATTTTATATGTAACTAAATTAAATCTTTAGAATCATCGCACCTCTCATTATTGTAACGTGCCCTCATTCTCAAGTACATATTTTATATTTCAGCTAGAGTCAAATTTCCCAGTTTTAATACCATGGAGTTTGGTGCGTTCGTTAGTTCATCATCACATAATCCGTTGATAATATCGACGGAACTTTACTACTCCCATGGGGGAAAGCACATCCGTCACAGGAGTGACGATGCTGCTGAAAGAAAATCTTTGTTTACGATCTTTTATGGACATGTACCAGATTATCCGGATCACTGTATTATTAATAATTTCTTTTTTTTTTTTTTTTAAACAGGTTCGAAAAATAAATAATTATATCCTCATAAGACACTGTAATAATTCAATTTAGAATAACACGATTCAATATAAGAATTCATAAATCTGATCCCACTTTATTAATTAGGATCTAACTTGAGCCTGGATAATACATCAGCATTTCCATGTTGAACGCCCCTTCGATAAGTAATTTTCAAATTGTATCGCTGCAACGCTAAAGCCCACCTTGTTAATTTGGCGCTGTGTGGAAGACCATCTGTCAAATATGTTAAAGGGTTATGATCTGATACAATCTGGATTTCCACGCCAAATATCCAAGTATCAAATTTTTTTAGTGCTTCTAAAACTCCATATGCTTCTCTCTCAATCGTAGACCATTTCGTTTGGCTGGGGTTTAGTTTCTTGGTGAAAAAAGCAATAGGGACTTCCTCTCCCTTGGCGTCCTTTTATGCGAGGCACGTGCCAATAGCTGTAGCCGATGCTTCACTGTACAACTGAAACGGCTTGTCAAGATCTGGGGTGTGTAAAATAGGTATATTCATCAATTCCTCTTTCAATCGAGTAAACGCTTGGTCCTCAGCGGAGCCCAAGGTATAGTAATCGGTACTTTCTTCTTGGTTAGATTTGTTAGTGGCAAAATTATTTGCACGAATTGTGGTATGTAACTCCTATAATAACTTGCTAGACCGATTAAGCTTCTTAGCTCTTTCTTGGTAGTAGGCCTTGATATCCTCTTTAAAGGTTCAATCTTCTCTGGATCTGGTGTATGCCAACCAGAACCTACAATATGGCCCAAAAATTTTACCTGGGTTCTCCCGAACTCGCATTTTCCAAGATTCACAGTAAGTCCTACTTCCCTCAATGTTTTAAAGACTTGGCTTATATGCTTTAAATGTTCTTCCCAACTGTTAGAGAAAATGGCTAGGTTGTCAATGTATGCACAGCAATAATCACGATGTACGAATGCTTTATCCATTGATTTCTGGAATGTCCCTCCGGCGTTCTTCATCCCAAAAGGTAAGACTTTCCATTGATAATGCCCCGAATGTGTTACGAAGGCAGTGAAATGCTTGAATTCTTCATGCATGGGAATCTGCCAGTATCCCTTCGTTAAGTCTATGACGGTTATAAATGCAGCTTGTCCTACTATGAATATTAAATCCCTGGCGATTTTCATGGGAAATGAATCAGGCACCGTGAAACTATTCAATAGTCTAAAATCAATACATAACCTCACGCTTCCATCCTTTTTGGCAACACAAACAACAGGATGTGCCCATTCGCTATCGCTTGGTTCAATGATGTCCATTTCAATCAGCTCCTCGATTTGGCGATCCACTTCTTTTTGTAAACTGATGGGTACTCGATACGGTTTGAGTCTCTTTGGCGTGCAGTTCTCCGTAACTTTAACATAATGCCCGTCGACTTTGGCATGTCCTGGCTTTGAACTAAAAATGTCCATATATATCTTCAGTACATCAAATAACTCTTGGGTTTGTTCTTCAGTTAAACTATGATTTCTAGTTTTCTCCATATGTTTTCGGATGTCCTCTACCTCTTTCTTTCTTTTATCAGTAGGCACGTAATGGATTACGCCAAATTCTTCATCCATTTCGTAAACAACACCAATGTGATTTACCCTCTGCACATACGGTCGTACTTTATTTACGTGTAGCTCTCTAGTACTACCATCCTCTAATTCAACTCTTACCGAATGTGGTCTGGTGATCTGAATTACCGTTGCCGGTCCAATCCAAGTGCTTAAAAGTTTGCGAGTTGATGATGGGAGTAATATCAACACTTTGTCGCCAATGGCAAACTGTTTTTCTCTCGCACGGAGGTTATACCTGGAAACATATTCTCTTTGAGCTTTCTCGGTGTGTTCGGAAGCGATCTCATTAGCTCTACGTATATTTTCAACTAAATCTTCAAGATATTTAGTGATTGGTCTGGACGCGGTCGCTGGTATAGTTCGTTCTCCCGTCCAAATACTTTTCAATAAAGATAATGGTCCTTGTGGTAACCGCCCATAAACCAATTGAAAGGGTGATAACCCCGTGGTGCTGTGTGGCACTTCACGATACGCGAACATGAGATATGGTATATTTATATCCCAGTCTCTCCCATACTCTTGTATGTTTTTATTCATCATCTCCTTAAGAGTTTTATTCCATCGTTCTACTGCCCCCATACTTTCCGGAAGTCCGGGTGTCGAAAAACGTGGCGCTACCCCTAATAGATTTTCAAATGATTGAGTCAGTTTGGAAGTGAAATTTGTACCCTGGTCGGTGCATATCACTTTTGGAAAACCGGTGTGAGTGAAAATCTTCATTAAAACGTCACACGTTGTCTTGGCACTAATCTCTTTCACTGGAATTGCCTCGGCCCACTTAGTACATAAATCCACGGCACAAATAATATATCGATGTCCTCTCCTTGATGCAGGCTCTAGTGGTCCTATACAGTCTACGCTCCAGACTTCAAAAGGATTTTCAGGCCTAACGATAGGCTGTATGGGAATATGATCCCGATAGGTGCTAGTTCTCCTCAATTGGCATTCTTTGCAACTTTGACAGTATAACTTTACATCTTGCCTGATATTAGGCCAGTAAAATGAATATCTGATTCTTTGTAGAGTCTTATTTTCCCCTAGATGTCCTGCCAACTGAATCTCATGTGCCATTCTTAAAATAAAATTCCTTCTTTCTTTTGGAATTACTATTTGCTGAATTTCTTCTAGACAGACATAATCCTTATGCTGTAGTATTCCCTGATCAATGAGATACGAATTTTCTTGCCTTTCCGCCCAATCAAAGCATCTCTTGAGTGTCTCGTCATCGCCTTGAAGTTTCGCCAACTCTGAAATGGCATCTAGCTTTCTACTCACAGACTCACTTGCTGTCAAGACATTCACATTCGGCATAGTGGAATTCAAATCCGAAGATATTTGTACATTTACGTCCTCCTCTGATTTCCCTACAGCTTCTGCTTCCACATTTGAAACTGTTTCTTGCCATACTTGTTTATTATGATAAAGTTCAATGTTCTCATTTAGCATCTCAAAAGCTGAATGACTTATTAACATATCACTGGTAAGTTTCTTTGAAACGGCACACATAATTGCTGTATCGCCATGTTTACCATCGTGGATTTTCATCTCATATGTCCGAAGTGGAGCTGTTTCATTATCGCCAAAAGCGGACGATAATTCTATTTGTCCTTCTCCTTCAAAAGGTGTATCATGTACTAATTCCTTGCGAATTACAGATATCTGTGCACCAGAATCCACTATACCATTAAAAATTGATTTTCCACATTTGATTTCAATCTCAATTAGGTCATCCAATTTTTTGTGATTACTTGATTGAGATAATGGAACGGAGATCTTTGCTGTCAACACATCTGTTTTCTCGGCTGTTTCAGCGCTTACAGTATTTACTTTTGGTTGTGAAATTTGTCGAGTAAAAGTATTATTTTGAGCATTCGTCATATTGCTTTTAAATTGTCGTCCTTGCCCACAGAACTTAGAAATATGCCCCTCTTTACCGCAACTAAAGCATGTGGGGTTAAATCTGTGTTTAACCAACGTTTCATCTTGACGTTTCTGAACCCACTTAGGAATGGTTTGAGACGGAGACTTCGACACCATCCTAGCTCCTTGTTCCATTGGACGCTCATAAGTTCTCTCATTACCTTTATTTTTTAAATCACCTCCCCACGACCTCTTCGCTAAATCATGGACGCTAACATATTCGTCTAGTTTATCTGCAACCTCAGACGGGATTATCAACTTAGACCACTGGTCCAAAAAATGCTCACGTATTTCATGTGGAACTCTCCTCTTGATTTGGTCAACGATAATCAATTTCTTCAACCCGTCATAATCCTCGATTTCTAATCCCTTTACCCACGCTTCAAAATAGTTATTTCAAAACAGAAATCTCTCCACGTTTTCTCTGGCACTTTTTGATGGGTCATAAATTTCCTCCTAAAACTTTCAGGGCTTAATTTAAATCGTCTTAACAAAATCGATTTCATATATAGTTTTCTGCATTCTCTACCGGTTCTCTATTAATCAACTGAACAATTTCCGTTGGTAATAAATTTAATAAACACAAGACCCATTCCTTGTTATCCACTTTCAATCTATTAGCATGATTTTCCAACATTGTTAAATAGCATGTAATATCAGATTCGCGCGGTCAAACTTAGTTGTGTACTTGAATAATTCTAACCTAGCTTTTCCAGCGAATCTAAAATTTTCGTCTCTAACGTTTGTTGACAAGTCTATTCTACTATTTGCCTCGATTTCCAATTTTCTTACCTCAAATTCTCTCTGCTCTCTTCTCTTCTTTCTTCAAATTCTCTTTGCTCTCTTTCTCTTCTTTCTTCAAATTCTCTTTGTTCCTGTTGTTTTCTTTCTTCAATAAATGAACTAAGCATTTCCTTTACCAATTCTAAATCTTCTTCATAAATATTACTACTGGTAATCATTTTCTTTAGATCCGGTAGTAACAAACCAGGTGAAGGATTTTCACCGATCTCTTCTGCTAACTTAACTAAATCTTCCTTCTTTCCCTTATTTAAAAATGACATGGCTTCTCACAACTAAACTTCTCCACTTCCCAGGTTCTGATCCTATCGCTGCTGTGCCAGTACGGGTTTTTAGCTTCCTTTCAACAAAAGGCAAAGCAACTTATGGGACTTAAATAAATAAAAATAAAAAAAAACTTTTATTACTCTAGCATAAATCATACATTTCCAACGCCAGTTTTATCAGGCATCCAAAGCAAAAACAGTCCCAACAAAATTTTATATATAACTAAATTAAATCTTTAGAATCCTCGCACCTCTCATTATTGTAACGTGCCCTCATTCTCAAGTACATATTTTATATTTCAGCTCGAGTCAAATTTCCCAGTTTTATTACCATGGAGTTTAGTGCGTTCGTTAGTTCATAATCACATAATGCGTTGATAATATCGACGGAACTTTACTAATAATAATAAAAATGTAAAAGCAGGAGGGCGCTAAAAAGACGATAAAAGGGCCACAGCGCACTGCGCCCTGCAAAATCAATCTAGAGTCAACACTTACAATAAATGCAGATAAGAAAAGCAAAGTTTGCAAGCGTGGCAAAAAATTAAAAAAGAGTCAAAATGACGTATTCAGCGCAAAAATCGGCTAAAAGCGCAGTTCAGCGCAAGATTTGCGTTTTGGAGCAGCTCGGCGCAATCGGCGCAGAATTAACATCCCTGAATAAGCCTTATTAGGGGCCGAATGCCTCATACGAAAAGCGAGCGTAGCAAGTCTGGGGGCCTTGGCCCTAGTATGCAAAAACAGAAATATTTACTTTTGTTAAACAGATGATCGGGTAAAGGCATAAATTTTAATATATTAAACTATACATAGGTTAAATCTTTTAATCTATATAGCCAACTTAAAATTATGTACAGTGAAACCTCTCCAAGCAGCTACCCCTCTATAGGATACTATAGGATACTACCTTCAGGAACGGCCTACCTATTTGGTTTAAAGCCTGTTTTAATTCCTGAAGTGTCCTACTGTCCTGCTGAACCCTAGCTCTAGGCTCAGGTCCAGCAAGCAGCGGTTTCCCTCATTTTTATTTTATTTTTTTACAGCACAATTTTTGGATTACAATTGGTAAAATACATCAGTGTTATACAATATAAAGGCAGTTAGTTTACAATGGTTTACACATTGCTCACAATATTGTTCTTAGTAACATTTGACCATAGATACATATATTTAACACGTTCTTTTTTTTTCTTTTTTTAACAATTTTTAAAGTTAAAGTAAATAAATATCAAAGTAAACAATAGGCTTGAGAATGATAAACTTAAAAAGTAATTTTGAAAAAATTAAACATAAATAAATACAACCAATATTCAAAAATGTGCTTTAGAAAGTTTTTTTTTTTTTTTTTTTAAATTTTGAAAGCATACATATACATATAATAATATACTGAAAAATAAATTTAGGCTTCGATGCTACCCCTCTATAGTGGTCACCCCTCTAAATGGCCAACTTTTCATGGCACGGATTTTTGGGCTCATAGACTAAATGTTAAAATAACCTCTATCAGCAGCAATCCAACCCCCTCTAAACGGCCACCGAGTGGGATTGCCCATCTCATTTCTACTCACTCTATGCTGTAATTTTGAGCGGAAAAACTCAAGGTCAGGTTTATGGTCGAACATAAGTCCCAGGAATAACTGGAATTGAATCTGTTCTCTTTTGTATTCTCCCCACACGTTTAAGATGGGGAATCTCTTGGACAATCAGGTGTCAGAGTTGTCCTACAAATGAATTTTTGTCCCTTTCAGGTGCTAATCCCATCCCAGACAAGGAATTTCACGATGTTTGTAATGGCGAGCAAGCTAAACTTTCAAACACAAGTGACTTTAGGGAAAATCGATGAAATTATCGAAAATTCTGAAGCAGTTACAAACTAACCAGTTAGAAATCTGCTTTTTAAAGTAAAAAACAAATTAGAAAAAATGGTTGTTTCAAAGAAAAGTAAAAACTTAAAACACACAAATTGTATTATTTTTTCAAAAAAATGTCAGAAAGCATTAAATAAAGTACTATTTTCTCTTTAGATAAGTTTTACATTTCATTTTAAATAAGGAATATGAGCCAGACTTGTTTATGTTACGCATTATAGCAATCTATATAAATAAAATTAGACTTTGTCTGTACATTTCTTGGAATTCAAAAATTTTGTGATTTCTCTCCATTTCAAGCACCCGGGAATCCGATGCGACCCTCAAAAAAAAGTTTGTCTGTCTGTCATTCTGTCTGTGGCACTTTTTTTGTTTAAGCATCGCGTAAAAACGACTGAAGCGAACGATATGAAATTGGGTGTCATGATAGGTGGTCACTCAACTTAAAACATAGGCGTCGAATTTTTAAAAAATCTTTATTGGATTTGGAGATTTTGCGAAAATCCTTTCAAACTGCATAAATTTGTGTTCAAGAATCACGCAAAAACGACTGAAGCGAATGATATGAAATTGAGTGTCATGATAGGTAGTCACTCAACTTAAAATATAGGCGTCGAATTAAAAAAAAATCTTGATTAGATTTTGAGATTTTGTGAAAATCATTTCAAACTGCATAAATTTGTGTTTGCACATCACGTAATAACTGAAAGGTGAAAAAATGATATTTGGTGAAATGATAGGTGGTCACTCACCTTAAACTATAAGCACCTAATTAAAAAAATCCATCAGATTTCGAGATTTTGCGAAAATCGTTTAAAACTGAGTGAATCTTTGTTCCCGCATTACGTAATAACGACTAAAGGGAATGATATGAAATTGGGTCACATGATAGATGGTTGCTCAACATAAACTATAGGTGTCCAATTTTTTAAACATTTTAATTAGATTTTGAGATTTTGTGAAAAATGTCTAAATACGTTTATATTTCTTCAAACATCACGTAATAATGACTAATATGAATTATACGAAATTTAGTGATATGATAGGTAGTTGCTAATCTTAATTTATTGGCATTGAGAATTTTTAAAATATTTTGTTTACATTTTGAGATTTTGCAAAAATCGTTTTAAAATGCTGAAATTTTGTTCCAACATCACGAAATAAAGACTGCAGGGAATGAAACGAAATTGGGTGACATGATAGGTTGTTACTCAACTTAAATTCTAGGCTTCCAATTTTTCAAAAATGTTGATTAGATTTTGCGAAAATTATTTCAATATGCGTAAATATTCGTTCGCGCATCACATAATTATGACAAAAGCGAATAAATGATATTACTTAGTGACTCTCTAACCTGTAATATTTTAACAATACATAAAAATTATAACTTCGCTTTCTTTACTTTGGCAACATACTACATCCATTCTGTGTACTCCTACAATGCTGACGAAAGTTTTTGCTTTTTGGAAATTTGCATTCACTAACCCATGAAGGACGGGTACTTCAGCTAGTTATCTAATAATAGTAAATAAAACCCTTGAGAGCGGTCACCCCCTTTAAGCGGCCAAATATTCTCGGTACAGTGGGGTGGACGCTCAGAGAAGTTTCACTGTACTTCCAATTTGTATTCTTAATATTATTGTGAAGCTCCTATGTAATGTATTGTAGTCTTTGGCCATACCGGGGTAGTCGCCTGACATGTCTGGTGAAAATGCTGGATCAGGCAATATGGTTGACAAAAACAAGAAATTAATGTATCCATTCTTTTGCAGAACAATAGACTATATAGACTTTATAAATACAGGACAATAACAGTAAATAGACAGCCACTTTTGAAGAAGATATATGTATTGTCTCTCCAAGCTAGGTCTTGTTGGTAGAGTCTTTAAACTAACCTTCTGTATTTCTAGTTTTGTTTAATTAACATTGTTCCCTTGTTCTGTCACCAGACATTCTGTGTAATGTCCGGTGGCATAGTTTGTATTTTTTTATAATAATAATAATAATTATTATTATTATACTTATAAAAATTGCTTGGGTTTGTGGCTTGGGAACGAATGGGTGGTACCAAGAGGGGGGTGATTTATTTTTCCCCCCCCCAAGGGTTTTCGTGCCATAAACCTTAGGGTCAGCCCCCTCAGTGGGTAGCTTACTCTTACACTGCATCCTTAAAACTTTCTTTTTATGATGTTGATTATTTTTATTCATTTATTTGAAGGGATTGAATGGAGGATATAAAAGCTGGGTTATAGGATATAAAAACGATATTTTATTAGGTGAATTACTTTGTAAACTATTAAATTAAAAGTAGCTTCTTCATTAAAGTAAACCTATTTTGCTAGAAACCATAAGTATAACTTCCTGAGAGAGGGTCAACTGTTGCCTAAAATTCAGGAAAATTCAGGTATCACCTATTTAAAAATATAATTTTTCTACAATATGAAACAATTTGCCAATCTCCCCCCCCCCCCAAAAAAAAAAGTTACAATCCAATTTATGCCAATGCTAGAAGCTATGTCAAAATCATGGATTAATAAATGTTTTTGAATAAAAACTACATACTTTAATTAAATGGAAAACCTAGTCAGGGTGGCTACAGAAATTGAGAAAAAAAGTTTCCCGATTGTTGCACACCCAACAACAATCAAAATTGCTGTAACAGTATTAAGAGCGGAATACGGGGGACAGGGATCACAATGACCATGAAATAGTGGTAACAAATCGTTACTTTTGAACAGAACTCACTACTGGATTTCCCATATGCAGAAGTTTTGACCCAAAAAGAGTGTTACATATACACTTTCATATGTCTGATTGATTCATATGTCTATATGATCTGTATGTCTGGTTTCCTGTATGATCCCTATCTTAGTATGAGTTTGAATACCTCCAGCTTTGGACTCTTACAGTGCCTACATCACTCCAGACAATTTCTGGAGGCTGGCCATTGAACATTTTAGATAGGTTTATATATTGGTCAGAATGCAAATTGTTGTTGTGAAGTATGAAAATTGAAGTTGTGAAGTATGTGAATCTAAAGTTGTAAAACAAAAATTCTGAAGGGGCCATGGTCCCTTCACTGTAGCCAACCCTTGATATCACTTGAGTCTTGGATTTGAAAATTGTCTGAATCAGTTGAACATTGCATGATCCAGAACGAATTTATGATTCGTGAGTTAAATGCTGATCCACAACAAAAATGGTCTTGCTCACTAGGCAAAAATGAAAGTTCCCTGATTTTTGAATATTTTTATGAAATTCCCTGATATTTCCATGATTTTTCCAGATAGATAAAGTACCCTGATTTTTCCATGATTTCCAAGATCTGTTGTCCCCCTCCTAAAGGGATTCAACCCACTGAGCACAGCTTGCCAACTGTGAATTTTTTGGCCTAAGTTGAATTACTTTACCTGATTTTTATACGATCTAGGTGGCTTTTTGTATTCTTCAAATTCCATATCTTCATAAACTGTTTCCTCTTCTCCATCATAATCATCAATTTCTCCTGCTTCTTCCCAATAACTAGTTGCCAAACCTCGAGCATGTGCTGCATAATCATAACGTTTTCTAAAATGAAATGTTGAAGTAACACTTAACTTTTATATATAACTGTAATTCTTTTATATGTGTATCTTTTACAAAAACTATAATTTCACACATTTGATAACTAAGTGTTGACAACAATAACAACAAAAATTGTACACCATAAATCAGTAGACGATCCAGGGGAGTTACCTCAAACCCCTGCCTTAAAAAAAAAAAAAAAAAAAAAAAAGTGATTCCTAAGGGTAATATTCTGCTTTGTTATGCATTTGAATAGGTAATATAATCTTTTTTTATAACTTGGGCTTTTCAAAAGCATTTTACAATGCTTAAAAATAAAATTTTGTTCTAATGTATACAGTGAAACCCCGATTTAACGTCATTCAAGGGACCGGAAAGAAGTAACGTTATATAAGGGAAAACGCTAAATCGGGGTTGTATAAAAACAAATTAATGACACTGAAATAAAGTCTAATTTAAATTACATACCTTTTATTTCTTTGTATACAATGCTTCACAATTTAATTTTCAAAATTATATCTTAAAGAAATTGGTTATTTTATTTTGAGTTTTGTTCTTATTAATTGCATTACAAATGTAATTTTTTCTATACAAATGAGTTTCTGTAGATTTTTTTCTTGACCCTCACTACTTAAAAGGAATGCTTTCACTATTTTTACAACTTGGATCGCTTCACTCGCCGAGGGAATTATACTTCCCTCTTCATTATCATTTTGTTCTTCCTCAGAGCTATCCGATTCTGAGTCAATCAAATCATTGATTGACAGAATCTCTGAAGTCACGACGTTTGCATCATAGGATAGGTATTCATGAAAATCATACGACAAAGGAAAGAACCCTTCTCTCTCATCACAATCATCATCAGATAAACAGATGCTTAAAAGATACTATAGAAAAGCCGTTTATTATCCCTTCCATGAATTGTATTCATGGGTGGTCAGTTTAACTCTTTAGCTCCCAAAGAGAATCTCATAGCTGTTGGTTCCCATCGAAATGGCAGAAAATGGCCTGCCCACCCTTTCCCCATGTAACCTCCCTTTTTGCGTCGCGTGAAAGGCTTCCTGTCGTGAAAATCCGAAGATCGTCTATTGTATCTACTCCAAAATACAGGAAGGTAGCAATGACAAAATTTTAAAGTAACTTTACGCTTCTCTCCCGCTCTACCGGAAATTCTCCCAGCACTTAAACCCAATTCATCAAAAATCGTCCGCCTCATTCTCAAGCTTATTAATCCAAACACACTTGAAACACCCGTAAGGGGGAGGGAATTCCTAGAAGGCTATACTCCGTTTTTATGGGAATGAAGGCGATCGGACAGTTGGAGGAGATAAAGAGTAATTTTCCCTCTTTTTATCCAAATAAAGGAAAAGGAATGCGCATTGCCGCCATTCTCAAGAACTATTTCCTTCCCATCACAATTACTGTGACTTGTTTTAGGGAAAACGCATCGCATTTTTCTCGCCAAAAAAACGTTAAATGCGGGAAATCTAACGTTATTGACGGAATTTTTTAACATTACAAGTATAGGAAGATATTTGGAACCAATAGAAAATGCGGGTAACGTTAAACTGGGGTTTCACTGTATTTTGTTTGTGTGAAATGAGTTTTTCAAAATTTAGCCCCTGCCAAAAGAAATTTCTGGATCCGCTACAGCCCATAATTTATATTTATTTGAAAAATGGCTACTTTTAAGAAATAAATTTAGGCTTTTGTTGTTTTCATATCAGTGATGAACAGCAGGTTTCAAAAAATGAGCTCACTTAACTTTTGAAGTATTTATGAACTATTGATGAGAATGTGAGCATTAGCGTGGATAGAAAAAAAAAAAAAATTCGAAATCTTTATCTCCTGAGGTATCAAAAGTTGTATATTAATAAGATGTGCGTAAAATTTGAATGTTCTACGACAACATCTTAGGGTTGCGCATCGAGCTTGAAATTTAGAAATTTTTGAAAATTGTGACTTTTTTTAAAAATTGACCAAAAAAATTATTTTTCAAATTATTAGGCTCCCGAGCCTTTAGAAGTTGTATATTTTTATGGATAATACGTATGCAAAACCTGGAGAGGCTACGACAGTTTCTAGGGATTGCACATCGAGCTTGAAATCTATAAATATCTGAAAACTATGTGTTTTTTGAAAAAATATGTAGAAAGCAAACTTTATTTGTAAAAAATATTTTGGTCCTTTTATATGTTAAAAAATGCTCAGAGAAGTTCAGTCAATCACAAAAAATGCTCAAAATGCTTTCGAATATTTTGATTCAATGCACACGTTATGCTGTCATTTTGTCTTGGGAGCAGTTGCAAGCTGTGCTCCAGACAACCAGTGCCGGTTTGCCTGCTGAGTGATGGCGATGCACATGCGTTCAGTTAAATAAAGCACGATATATTTCGTTGAAACAGGATTAGTTTAACGTTTCGATAGATGGTGCTTTCAGTTTACTCTCAAAAAAGCTAAAAGGTAAAAAAGTCTCAAAAAAGCTATTGGGTTGGAGGGAAAGTTCTGTCGTATTTTAAAGAAAATATTTGAATTCATTTATAAAAATATGTGTTTAATATTAATTATATATGCTCCGTTATTTGTTACAACCTGTTGCCATCTCTAACCTGTGACTTCCTGTTTTGTAGAAGTTCTTATCCTTGGAGTTAAAATAGTCAGCAACTGTCTTAGAAACACTTTCAAAAGACTTGAATTTTTTTCCCCCATTAGATAATTTTGCAGAAATCTGAACAGGTAATAATCAGATGATGCAATGTCAGGTGAATACAGTGAGTGACTAAGAACTTCCCATCCTAACACATTCAGTTTTTGTTGTCACTATTGCAGTATGCGGCCGAGCATTATCGTGGTGGAACACTATTCCTTTTCTGGATGCTAATGCTGGCCTTTTTTCTTTGATAGCTGCATTCAATTTATCCAGATGATTGCAGTACAGATCCACGTTGATGGTTTTTCCCTGTTTCAGCAACTCTTAGTACACTGGACCTTTCCAGTCCCACCACAAACAAAGCAGTACTTTTCGTTGATGGATACTTGGTTTTTTAACTGTTGCTGATGATGTTCCTGGTTTGCAGTAAGATTTTTTTCTCTTAATATTCTCGTAAAAAATCCACTTTTCACCTCCAGTAACCAGCCTGTACAAAAACGGCTCCAGATTGTGTCTAATCAGATGTGATAAACACATTCTTACAAGATCAGACACTGCACTTTATCTACTGACATGTTTTTCACTTTAAATATCACAAGTAAATGATGAACAGTAAAAAAGGACACCCTTTATATTATACAACAACTAAAAAAACACAAAAAAATCCGATTGACTCACTAGCCAGATGTTTTTTTTATTTACAAGAAAAATCACCTGCCTATTTAAAATACGACAGAACTTTCCCTCCAACCCAATAATAGGTTTCCTCTATTCAGAATCGCAGCAGTGCCTTGCACTGCTACGATTCTGAATAGAGTGAAACTGTCTGCAACAGGACATGGAACAAAATCAGTGTTCTTAGAAGAGCTGGGAATCTCGAAAGAATTACCTTGCACCAAGTTACTAACCCAAGAAGACATACTTGTACTTCTATATTACTATTTTGTACTTAAGAAGAAAAATTTATGAATAAAGGGCAGGATCCGGGCAGGAGAAGTAACCTTAGTTGTGGCGATCAAAATACAGGAAATTTGGATCAAGGCCAGTATCTCTAGTGAGTCAATCCAAGGAATTGAAGCGATAGTTAGAAAAGGTCATGAGCAAGTTCAGCAGCTAAATGAATCTTACGTTAGAGACTGACATAAGGAATTGTTTATGAAGAAAGTGGGAAAAACTTTCGCTTACTGCACTATTGAATATCATACTTGCAAATGTACTGACTTTTCCCGGAGCAGGTGCCGCTCAGAGGCTCACATACCTCACACAGAACGGGAGTCATTAGCAGACCAGAGGGGAGCTAGATATGTGACAATTGATGGAATTGTAAAGAAGAGAAGTTTAAGGAGAATGAGAGAAAAGTTGAAAGATTAGAAAGAGAAATTTCGAGATTGGTGGAAAAAGAGGTGAAATTTCCAATATCCAGTGTATGTCTCAACTTGAGTCATTGATTTGGAAAGTGAAAATAATGAAAGAGAAGTACGAAAAACTGAAGAAAACGCTGAATGCCTATCTACCGCCACTTTGGGAGATGCGTTCACAAACGACCAAGTTAGAATGAAAATCTCAGAGCTTTCACAAGTCTGCGACGCAAAGTTATTACAGGCTGGGCAGTAGGAACTCTGGTATCAACTTTATTTCACAATCTAGAAAGCGGAAAGAATGTAGATGGAGAGAAAACTTCTCAACTGACTCTCGACCCATATAAAGTTAGAGGAAGGTTAAGATGATTCGCAGTGGAAGAAACGGAAGAGGGCTTTAAAATTTTCTTTGGATTGTGTTTTGATAGGAGGAAGAACAAAACCAGATACATATAAAAATTTGTTGACTGCAAATTACACCCAAGTGTTTGTCTCAAAGAACAGATCTCGCTGGATAATGGAACCTAGTTCAACATACTTTGGCCATATGTCGCGATCTGATTTTAAAAATTTCACTGGAAATTTGGGAGAGTTTGACACGAAATCTATTGATCGTGGCACCCTCACATGCATTGGGGGTGTTGGCGAATCATCGAATTCTGGAAATAACAAATCTAGAGACGGCATCCAAAATCTAGAAACGCAGTTCTCTAATCTAACTAAATCTCTGCAATGCTGTATTTCACACCATAGCAAACAGCCACTCCCAAATTTGCTGTCTATCCATCTATCAGATGATGGTTTCCTACGATCTAAATTATTACACTTGACAAAAAATGCCACAGTTTGATTTGAAGTTGGGCTTTACATTATTCATTAAAATACATGCTCTAATAATTGGATGCTTGGATTGGCACGGGCAGGACTCTGATCGCAGGCAAATCAACGAGATGGGTCCTGGGTAATGTAGTTGCGATTGTGGTTGTACTGAGGAAGAGCTGCGAACGTTTCTGGCTATTTTTCAACGGGACTAATTCATTAAAAATATAACTTTCGCTTTCTACATATTTTTGTCAAAAAATGCACATTTTTCGATATTTATAGATTTTAAGCTCGATGTGCAATTCCTAGAAATTGTTACGCCCCTTCAGACTTTGCATACATCTTATTCATAACAATATACAACTTCTAAAACCTCGGGAGCCTAATAATTCGTAAAAAAATTTTTTTGGTCAATTTTTGAAAAAGTCATATTTTTCAAAAATTTCTAAATTTCAAGCTCGATGCGCAACCCCAAGACATTGTTGTAGAACATTCAAATTTTACACATGTCTTATTTATATCAATTTACAACTTTTAAGACCTCAGGAGATAAAGATTTCGAAAAAAAAAAAAAAAAATTTCGATCCACTCTAGTGAGCATACTGATGAGAAACTGAGCATTAAATAAGTATAAAATTGTATATAATTAGAAAAACAATGAAATAAATTATAATAAACATATAGAAAAATTATATGAATTATCCTAATTTTTTAAAGCTTACTTATATATAAGCTACTGAATGAAATTGTGTAATATTAAGTGATGTGAAATGTTTCTGAACTGATTTAGGACAGGTTCTTTGTAAATAAATGAGTCACATGAGAAACCATCTACTATATGCAAAGATAAAAACAAATAGATATAACATTTCTTCTATAAAATGCTATAGCCTAAAAATCAATTTCAGGATTTTTTAAAATTTGCCCTTCAAAGCAAGGTAAGCAGCCAAAATCTCTCTTTTTTTTTCCACCAATACCATTTATATCTTGGAGGAAAAAATAGATTTCCACAAAATTTTTGCTTCTAATTTTAACAAGCTCTGGCTGCCTGTTCTATCTATGTAAAATCAGGTAATTGCTACTCATAATTGTCAGCAAAACTAGCATTGGCGATGACATCCAATATGATAAATTCAGACTCATTTTTCTAAACAAATGGTAGAAATTACAATTTAAATTTTTAGCCATGAATTTAAATCAAAGGTTGCATTAGACAAATAAGTGTGGTGCTAGTAGCATCACTAGGGAAGATGCAAATCAGGTTTGCTTTAAATACATGCTGCAAAGTTCAGGAATGTTATTTATCATTTAAATTCGAAGGTGAATTTGTGTTAGACTGGAATAGACCTTTAAGAAGAAGAGGCTATTATCATACAGCTCACTAAGGTTAAACAAGATCATCAAATAAGGCTATGAGAAGGTGATTTTCTTTCAGCGGTACTGAAGAAAGACTTAGCAAGAATTTATCCACTTTATCGA
The DNA here is from genome assembly GCA_038373885.1 of Cheiracanthium punctorium. Taxonomy (NCBI): domain Eukaryota; kingdom Metazoa; phylum Arthropoda; class Arachnida; order Araneae; family Cheiracanthiidae; genus Cheiracanthium; species Cheiracanthium punctorium. The sequence goes on along the minus strand of JAWZYV010014580.1, from coordinate 105,142 downwards.
CTGTGCATAACCCTTAGCTGCAGTGGTCATGAGCAGGTATGGTTGTAAAGAACATTGGGCTCTAAACTCTCACTTGGCACTACTAAATGGGAAGACTGTCATTTTTGACAGATGGCTGTGGTGCACCATACTGCATCTGCAACAGAAATTCAAACTGCAGTTGGCACCACAGTGGCACAGGCATAACTTACTAAAGGAAAGGGATAAATAGTTGCTCTCCAAAAAAAGTTCAAGAAAATTTAGATTATTACCTACTTTAAAATACTTTCTACAATAGAAACATTTTTCCCAAGCAACATTACATGCCAATTCACAGTAATACAACGAGCTTACTTGCTCGTTGTATTACTGTTACTCTTACTTGCTTACTTCAAGGACAGCTCCAAGCCAGATGCCATGTAATGTGGATTTCACTGACTCCAAACCACTGCTGTTTGTAATGTCTATGGTGGAAAGCTAGAGCTTATTGGAGGATGGAGTGGAGATTTGTTGCGTTTTCTGAAGAAAGCCAGTTCCCCCTTGGTGCGGTGTGTTGGTTAGAAGGATGCCAAGTGAGCACTTGTAAATAACCTGTTTGCAGTGGCGTGCCAAGAGTGGGGGGAGGGGGGGGGGGGGGGAGAGCGCTCCGCTCCGGGTACTAGAGCAAAGGGGGTACCATTTTCGTACATTTGTACAAATAGAAAAAGTATTTTGATTTACCAACTATTTTTCTTCTCACGTGACATGGTCAAGGGTGCTGCAAGTGGGTGCACTTACATCCCACCTCCCTGGGTTTTGAAAAACGGATAATGAAAGTGGAAATAGAAGTAAATTCGTTTTAAAAATGTCTTTATTTGAACTTAAGTTCCTTTTTTTACCCCCCCCCCCCCCCCGAATGAAATCCTGCCGGCACCCTTGGACAGGGATACACTGACGTCTCAGGGAAAGCGGGGGGGGGAGGGAGGGGGAAGAGGAGGACGATACGGTGCTATCACATCATACTCATAAACACATCTTCCGCTTTACACCCTTCACTCAAATAGTAAAATGATGAATATACTGATGGTAGGAGAAAAAAAGGCATTTCTATGAATTATGCAATAAATAATTTAAACTCTGTAACTGATGTAAATTGGCAGTCTATTATTATTAACTTGAAGAAGAGGGTGCTGAAAGACTGCGCAATGAAATAACTTCGGGTGCAATAAAAATTACACAAACTGTACATTTTGTATACTCTTGTGATTTTTCTATTATAGTAGTGTAGGTTGGGCAAAATGTTTCTATTGTAGAAAGTATTTTAAAGTAGGTAATAATCGGAATTTTCTTGAACTTTTTTTGGAGAGCAACTGTTTATAGTAGTATTTGATAATACAATACCTTAACATAATATGAAAATTCTGTCATGATATTCATAATAATATTCTGTTACTTCGCAGTTGCTAAAAAAGAATGTAAAAAAGACAACATAAAGAGCCACCTGTTTTCCTAGTCTTCATCTAATTTTGATAGAGAATACAAAAGTGCTTAACAAGACTTTTTTTCTTTGTATGAAACCCTGGGGGAACCATAGTGGTTAACTGAAGTTCACCTTTTAAAGATACACTGGCATGGGCAGCCGTTTGGTTGTTTATAGAAGGGGGAGGACAAGTCAAGGGTTCGGTCCCAGAAAGAAACAATATTTAGTGTTAAAGCCTTCTGCGTTGTACCAGTACATAATTATAACAATATGGGAGCTGAGGGGGACTAAGGTGTCTACCTTGACAATAGGTATGAGCGTCCAAGATCACTGGTTCTTATTGTTCATCTTATGCAAAAAATTTTGGCCAATTGAAGATCGGGAAAGAGGCGTGAAATTGTAATAAAAATAATTTATTTTTCAGTTTCAATCCCGTGAGATTACGGTCTTAATCCCACGGGACTAGTCCCGCAAATATTTGTGCGGGATCCCGCAGGATCAGGATTGCATTCCCTAGTTCAAACTTCGCAATCAATAGCATTACTTGTATTATTATAAACTTGATGCGCATTCCTGTTCCATGGACTAATGCTTCCTTTGTATTTAAGTTTCTTATTAGTATAATGATGCAATTTACTAACTTATGTGGTGACAAACTCTGTTATTTTTTTTTTTTTTTTTAGCCAGGTGCAAATCCCGCCAACTGTTTTTCTGGGAAATGTTTAAAGACTACTTCTGAAACACTGTCTTTTCCTCCCCAAAAAAGGAGGAAATTTTAATCCGTATACAAAATAGTATTTAGATACAGAATTAAATAAATACAAAAATATCAATATACTAAAAAGAAATTTATACGCTTAATGGTTACATAATGGGGAATTTCTGAAAATGTGTGGAATTGAATAAAAATACGAAATTAAACTTCCAAAATATGGAAAGAGATAAACAACTATGTACTGGAAATCGCTTTAGGTTTGTAAGAATTTCCTGCAGATCACAATTATTTGGCAATTTTTCAGTTGCTCCCGGCTAACCGAAAAGAAAAGAGAGAAAAAAAAAAAACACTCACAGTCAAAGAATTTAAAATCTCTATTGGTTAGTTATTGATTTCACTGTCATCATAGCAAATTATTTTATCGTAGCTACGGTGATATGTTCTCTATTCATCAGATATTCGACACGGGCAGATCCAGAAATTACTCAAGGAGGGGGTGATTTTGTACCTGAATCAGAGGGGTAGAATGCGCAAAATTATTTTATAATTAATATAATCAATTATACCAATTAATGTAATTAATTATTTTATTTATAAAATCTATATGTGAGCGATGATTAAAAAGGACAGGGAGTAGTACCTGCAATACACCCCTTAGAAAAAGGCTACATAATTTTCATTATACTTTCATAATATATTTTAACAGATTATAACAGATTTTTGGACTTTGCCCCGTAGGGCACAATTGCCCCCACTGCCTTCCCCTTGGATTCGTGCCTGATATTCGATTATGCCAACATTAATAAAAGTTCAATCATCATTTTTAGGTTCTATTATAACTGACTTCAATATGTTATCTGAGAGTATGTTTTCGGAAATATTTCCATACACTTCATTAATAATATTATTTTCACTCCCTCTTAATTGCTGAGGTATTTCTTCAATAATATTATTGGAGAAAATTTGCTTTAGCATACTGCCTGGCGGGATGTTATGAAGAAATTGTCTTGGCGAGTTTCTGTGCAGCGTCTCTTGGATTCCGACCTGCCCGGAACGAATAGTAAATATTATTCTCTTCTCCAAGGTTTTTCGACAGCTTTTAAACATGGAATTTACAACACTTCGCGCACTTATCGCCGTCTAAAAAATGTAACCAAGCACATTTTAGTCATTGGCATATCACCAAACTGGGGAATAATTCCACTTTTTGCACATTTTGTTGTAATACTATAACCCTACAGTACTGCTGAAACTAAGTGTTGCTATTTCAAAATTGACACAACAATGGAACCATCATCCGACTTAGCACAAATTACTGCTGCCAAATTACTTCTCTAATTTTTATCGTGCATTAGCATACCACACAAAAATTTTAACATTCGCACAAACAATTCCATACGAACTTTAACTGTGCCGAATTTCACGGGCATCCGTTCGCACAGTGCGCTGCAAAAGGGACACTAAGGTTTTGCTTAGTGTATTTATATATACATAGATAACAGAAGTGCACGTCAGCTGGTGCATTTGCGGTTAGTGCGGCCGCACCAGCCGCCCAAACATGTAAAGTAATTTTTAAAAAATAATTATAATAAAAAATTTGATACTTTGTACATGTGTTTATCACTTCTATACAAATGAAAAAATAGTCAGCTGACTTTATAGTGGTGGATTATACGTCAGCTTCCTACGTAAACATGTAAAAAATACCGTTAAGTAAAATAGTAATAAAAAATCAGAGATTTGGTGAAGTGATAGTTAACTTAATCAGTTTGATGAAAAATATCGTCCGCTAAGTTTTCCGCGGTGGAAAAGTGCTCAGCTGGCCACTGAAAGTTACAGCATATTGCTACACGCATTGCTGCCTGATATATTTCACCGCATCAGCTGATCACTTTTCCAAAGCAGAAAATTCAGCAGACGATTTTTTTCAGGTAACTTTTATAAAGAGCAACTACTTTATAATACTTCAGCTTTCTTGGTTTCCAATATCTATCAATTTTTAACGTAAATTAGTTGCATTATATAAAATGAATATTCTGTTTTATTTTATCTTAGCTTTTTTATGCAAAAATATCAATAAATTGAAGAGGCATTTATTTACAAAAACTATATGTACATATGAGGTATCACTATTAGATCTCTTCTTCCTCCTTATCGCTCTCAAATTCTCGATTGCTTTTATGGTCACTGCAATCTATGTCGATTAGCCCCTGTTCCTCATCGTCTGTAATGGATAATACATAAGAATATTAATTAAGAGGTATGATAGAAATATTTTTTTCAAATTTTTTCATAGACGGCAGTATAATTCATACCTGTATTACTTTGTTGCTCTTCTTCGATGGTAATATCCCCAATGAAAGAGGGCAGCTGTTCACCGTCCAACCATTTGATTAAAAATTTTTTGTCCTTTTCTTCCCATCCGTAATCAAAAGGGTGCAGTGTAGTTGGAATAGCAAGATGTGCATGGGCCCAAATGTTTGCAATGTAGGTTGTCCGTAATAAATGTTGGTGCAGTTCGATTTTGCATGCCGGCAGAGCTGATCCGTCAATATTTTTTACTGGGAGATGGAATATGTTGTTGTTTTGTAAGATGTTATACACTTTTAAAAAGCTTGCAACTCTTCCTTCATTGACGTTGTTAAATTTTTTTAAACCCATAAAGTCGACAAACATATTCCTCGATTGTTTTGAAAGTACTCTCGAAGTCTTCATCGGGTACCTTACTTAGTTTAATAAAACCATCGATGTACACTGCGGAGTTCTGTAATAACTTGTACGGACGGTTTTTTCCTTTCTTGAAAAAAGAGAGATTGTAGTCACATCCAGTTAAAGTATGAAATGCTGGCATTGCTGCACTTAGTTTAGGGCCTAATGTTTTATATAACTGGGTTATATTAATAAAGCATTTTTTATTACCCACTCTGACTTCCATTGATATTTCAGTATCACTATTTCTTATAAAGCTCATATTTCCCGAGTATAATGATGGCCACGTCAGTATCTGAGCATCGAATAGTTATATGTGTGTCGTAATCGATGCAACAAACATGGAAAACAATTTTTGTGTCGGCTTCTTCGTGCGCCAGGCAGCTTAAAAAGTGTTCAGACGTTTTCTCAACGAGACCATCACACACAATGTATTTGTAGCACTGGTCATAATTGACATAAATAGTTTTGTTTCCAATTAAAGGCGCTATGTGATCGAGTATCCAATGTTCTAGGATAAAATGAACCAGAGCTTGTTTGAAATGAACATTTTTTAAATCATTGCTGAAATCAGTATTACGTAACTGAACGGGTCCCTCAATGTGAAACTGTGTGACTTCCATTCCTCTCAAAGAGTGCTCATTGTCTTTTATCGCTGGGAAAAAATATTGATCAAAGGCTATTATTACAACTTTTAATAAAGCTGCTTTATTCATTTTGCAAATAGAACCATCCATTTGGCACATTGACAGTGGCACTGGCATCAGAGGATGCGTTAATACTTTATCAATATCTAGAGATTTTGTTAGAGATATGCATAAAAATTGCACACACAAATCACACTGCATACGAAGTTCCATGATTTTTCCCCCAGAGACTGACATTTTCTTTTTTTTTTAATATCGTCAGTAAAGTTTAGAATATTGTTTTTTCTTATAGGCTTTTCAAACCTTTTTTCATATTCTACACATTCTGCGATAAATTGAACTCTTTGTTCGTTACCCATTGTTTCAGCATTCAATAAAAAACTCTCTATATCGTCTTTAGCTGTTTGGCCTGTTGCAATATTGAATAAATAATTTTTATCCAATTCCTTACTAAACGGATTACTATTTTCTTTTACATTCGAAAGAAAATCTTGAAACTGCTGCAAATTGCTTGCGATTCTGCTTTTTTGCAGATCGGCTGTTATATCTTGACCTTTTCTCAGCCCAGTTTCACTCATTATATAACTAATAATTGTCGATCTTAACATGTGACTTTTGCACCAACGTTCCCTCTGCAGTATACATCGATGGTTTTATTAAACTAAGTAAGGTACCCAATGGAAACTTAGAGAGTACTTTCAAAACAATCGAGCAATATATTTGTCGACTTTATGGGTTAAAAAAAAATTAACAATGTCAGTGAAGGAAGAGTTGCTAGTTTTTTTAAAAACATATTACAAAACGACAACATATTCCATCTCCCAGTAAAAAATATCAACGGATCACGTCTGCCGCCTTGCAAAATCCAACTGTACCAACATTTATTACGGACAACCTACATTGCAAACATTTGGGCATATGCACATCTTGCTGTTCCAACTGCATTGCACCCAACTGATTACAGATGGGAAGAAAAGGACAAGAAATTTTTGTTCAAATGGTTCAACAGCAAAAAGCTGCCCTCTTTCATTGGGGATATTACTATCGAAGAAGAGCAACAAAGTAATACAGGTATGAATTATACTGCCGTCTATGAAAAAATTTGAAAAAAATATTTCTATCATACCTCTTTATTAATATTCTTATGCATTATCTATTACAGACGATGAGGAACAGAGGCTAATCGACATAGATTGCAGCGACAATGAAAGCGATCGAGAATTTGAGAGCGATATTAGGAGGAAGAAGCGATCTAATAGCGATACCTCATACGTACATATAGTTTTGTAAATAAATGCCTCTTCAATTTATTGATATTTTTGCATAAAGAAGCCAAGATAAAATAAAACAAAATATTAATTTTATATAATGCAACTAATTTACCATAAAAATTGATGGATATCGGAAACCAAGAATGCTGAAGCTTTATATAGTTGCTCTTTATAAAAGTAACCTGGAAAAAAATCGTCCGCTGAATTTTTCACTGTGGAAAAGTGATCAGCTGATGCAGTGAAATATATCTGCTACCAATGCGTGTAGCAATATGCTGTAACTTTCAATGACCAGCTGAGCACTTTTCCACCGCAGAAAACTCAGCGGACGATATTTTTCATAAAACTGACAAAGTTAACTATCACTTCACCAAATCTCAGATTTTTTATTATTATTTTACTTAACGAGTATTTTTTACATGTTTACGTAGGAAGCTGGCATGTAATCCACCGCTAAAGTCAGCTGACTATTTTTTTTCATTTATATACAACTTGATCAACACATGTATCAACTTTATTATAATAATTTTTTAAAAATTATTTTACATGTTTGGGCGGCTATATCCACCGCTACTCTATCAACTGACGTTCATTTTCTTTACTTACAATATAAAATGAACCAAAATAAAAAATCTCAGATTTTTTGCGATGATGGCACCAAAATGGCAGCTGTCTCCCAGACTATAGTGGGCCAATGCCTGCGATAATCAACCATGCCTTCTCAACCATGGGGTCTGGAGTGCAGTAGCACATGCCCCAGTCAGATGGTCAGCCTGACACTGGACCCCCAGTGTTTAGTTCCCCAAGCAAGTTTGGTCCTCATTTTATTGGCCCACTTAAGGGATGAAAAGCTGAATATTGATTCTATTAGTATGTAATTGCTAAAAGTGAATTACAAATTTTTTACAATTTTTATTACCTTTTAACAGTGGTGGGAAAAACTACTTTTTTTTTGTAGCGCGCTACAACTACAGCTACTTTTCGAAAAATGTAGTTAACTACAACTACAACTACTTTTTGACAAATGTAGTTAGCTACACTACTTTTGAAATGTAGTCGCTACTTCGCTACTTTTTCGCTACTTTTAGGAGACGAATTTTGCTAACAGATTCAGTTTGCATTACATTTATATTTAAGAATATTTATATCCTAATTAGAGAAAACTATTGATTTCCTTATTAGAAAAACTATTGCTCTAATAAATAACTACCAGGGAAGTATTTGAGGAGGGCGAAGGGCCCCCTCCGAAAATGTAAAGCAATTATTAAAAAGGAGCTATTTTGAAACATTTCTTTTAACAGAACAATAAAGTTTAAAATACTGAATGAGAACAGAATATGACCTGTTTCCCAAGAGCGCCGGGTTATCATTTTAAAAGAAAATTGGCATTCTTATTTGTTTCTATTTTCTTCGAGATTATACAATATGGTAACTTTTACAAAAATAAACTTTTGGTTTTATCACGATTCGTGGAAAAAAAAATCATGCATAAAATTAATTTTTGTAATACACATACATGTTTAAATATTTATTGCTTTATATTACATCTATCTAAGTAAGAGAAAGAAAATAAAAGTAAATCATACCTTCGGTTCTTTGATTAGGTCTTGTATTATTAACCCTTTTTGGTAATTAGATACATTAAATAAAATTTAAACATAAAATTTTACATACATAGAAACTTATACACAGTTCACAAAACTGTATATTTACAAGTCCCACTAATCATGTTAAAATGAAACTTAAACGTAACTCTTAAAGAAAAGACAATAATAAACGAAAACGAGTGTGCAGTTCACGGTTTAGCACAGATTCAGAAAATAGCTGGATAAACCAACAAAAAAAAAAAAATTCATTATAGGTTCAAGGGGTGTCCTTCGAGTTTGTTCGTTTTTTAAATTCCTTTTCATTGCTTTCAGTAATTTTGTAGACTGGTGTGGTGTAAACCAGGAAGTTGTAATAGGAAATAATATGTGCCTTGTGACTGTAACCCCTGCAAGTCCTGTCCTTCCTTATCAGTAAGTCCAAGTCCTGGAGCTAAAGCGATGTTTTTTTGTTTGTGGAGAAGACCCACAGCCCCCCTACTACCATGTTCTAGTATTTAGTGGGAGTGGGAATTTTTTCTTTTTTTGACGAATCAGAAGGGGGGAGGGGTCGTTTACAGATACCGGACACTCAGGCCAGACCCGACCCAATTTGCCCAATTATCTGCAATCCGCGGTAATCTCGTTTTGTTGCCTGAAAGAGCGCGAAATGGGGAAGCGAAAAACGGGTGCTTAGAAATCTTGTTATTGAGCATGGTTTTTCAGGGAACATAATGTTTTCTCTGCTTGACGCTATGATCTTGTCATATTGAAACAGGAAAGGTGTGTAAAATTATGAGAGTCTGGGATAAAATAAGTGTGTTTGTGTTTCGTTACACGTCGTTAAAATTACTTTGAAAAAATTACTAACTTGTAAAGTTTGTTCAATGATAATATTACTAAAAAGGATTTTTTTTTTTTTTTTTTTTTTAAGAGCTCGACTAGCCAAGTTGTTGTCTTTAGAAAGGCACACTACTTCTTTTTTGAAGGTTAAAAAATTATAAGGCTTAATTAGGTACAGCGGTAAAAAAAAGGTTTGCGTTGTATGCGCTGTGCCAATCAGCGAATCAAAGATTTAAGGGGAGCAACTGGTGCCCCCCCCCTAGCAACGCCATTGCTTTCAACTTTCTGGGAAAATGACATTTCCATTTTATTTTATTTTATTTGGAGGGGGTAAGGGAGACCTTTCATAATATTAATTTGCAAAATCAGTGCCGTAGCTAGGAGCTGGCCAGGTTGGCAGGTGCCAGGGGCACTTGGTAGTCTTTTCCTGCAAGTAAGTAAGAAGTCTTAGAGGTACAAAATTCAAATCTTGACAATGACCCTCACAAGGAAGGATTAAAGGGGGGGTAGAGGGGGGAACTGCCTCTCACGAGAAAAAACAATGTAAAATATCCTATTTTACTTTCATAAAATGGATGTATGTGTGAATCTTCCAACTAACCTCCCCCCCCACACACACACAAAATTGCAATAATACGTCACTGAGCCCTCATGACACCTAGCTACGACTTTGTGAAAAACAAAGAAAATTACTCTATCAATCTGCAATGTCGCAAATATTTTTAGACATCGTATTTTACCATCGACAACCCAAAAAATCCATTAACTTATAAGCAGATTGAGGGTCGATGCCATTCAGAAATCACAGACTGTTAGTCCTTCATCCACAGTAGCGTAGCCCGATGGGAGCAAGGTGGGGAATTTGTCCCTGGGCGCAGCACACAAGGGTTGCGAAATTGTACATAAAAGCTAACCTAACTGCATTTTGACAAATAGAAGGGAGCGCAAAATCTCATGTTGTCCCTGGGCGCAGAAAGTCCTAGCTATGCCTCTGTTCATCCAGGTAGAAATCGAGTAAAGGGAATATTACAGTTAATAGATATTTAAAATGTTAAACTTTTTGTACATTTCATTCTTCTGCGTAATAATGTAGTAAATCTACATTTTTGTATTTTAAAAACTAGAACACTCGAGCAGTGGTGGATTAATGCAATTTTGTCGGGGGAGGGGGGCGGTTAGTTAGAAGATTGACATATGCATCCATTTTATGGTAGTAAAATATGATCTTTTACATTAATTTCTTTTCACTCGGAGGGAGGGGGAGTTGGCCCCTCCACCCCACCTCCTTTAATCAGCTCTTGCATTTGAGGGGAAAAAATATTTTAGTTTAAAACAATTCTTCAACGTTAATTCCTTGTACACGAAAATGCAATTATTTCGCAATTTCTTTCGTTGACTTAAGGCGCAAAGGGCGCCTTAAGTAGAGGGCGCAGGGGGACTCCCTGTCCACCCGAGCCAGCACGGGCCTGCATAATAGACATCTTTACATAAAATTTCCTAACGAATATCGAACTCGGAAATCGAACCCTGAACCTCTAGGCTATGAGTTAACGGCGAACCCACTTTGCCACACTTGTCGTCGAAAAAATTCTTAACTTGTTTGAAAAATAATCAGGGGCCACCACTCCTTTGTTGCCCCAGGGCCTCCACACCTTTAAATCTGGCACTGTCTGGGATGGTTATTTCTAGAAAGCGCTCAAGTTTAGCGTGCTTTTCCTGCGAAAATTTTCCTCGACCTACAAAAAATTTGTAATTTTCTTTCTTCTTTAAAACATAAAACACAAGGCACTGGTACTCGGGGTAAAAAATGGCATTTCAATTTACTGTACTTTGATCAAATCGTGTTCTCCATCCAAACAATGTCTCCTAGTTGATCTAGTGACAGACAATAACTGTTACAGAGGAAATTATTTCATTTTTATTATTATTTCAGTGTATGTGAATTTTTAATCTATATTATTGGGATATTTGGGGACCCAGGGTATTACCCCCCCTTACCAGTGTGATAATCTGGGAACGCAGGGGCGTAGCCAAGGGGGGTTAGGGGGTCATAATCCCCCCCCCCATGAGGAAATTTTTGCCATACAAATTGTATATTCTTCATTACATTATCACACACACGTATAGATATATATTAGTTGTAGTAGTTGTAACCCCCCCCCCCTCCATGAAAAATTTCTGGCTACGCCCCTGTAGGGAACGTCAGAGAAAAATCCGAACAGAGCTTGCATTTGCATTGATGTCTAGTCTGACTGAGAGTGTAAAAGAAAAAGTAGCAGCATTTAACTTCATATTAAGGCAAGGCCCATTGGCGGATCCAGAGGGGGCATGTGCACTCCCCAGATGAATCAACTTCAGACCATAAAAATTGACATTTTTGAAATTTAGAATACATATAAGATTTGAATTTCGAAAATATTTATTTTTGTGCATAAAAGTGAGTATTTTTTGCTTTCGAAAAGGAATTTCACATATCTGTAAATTGTATGCTTTTGTAACAATTAATTTTCTTTGGTCTTTTTTTTTTATTGCACCCATAAATACAGTGTAGTGTCCACTTGCCCGTATCAGGATTGACAATCAGTTAGTGTCCAGTTTTCAGTGAACTTCCTGTTAGGCGCTATCCTTTCAAATCGGACATGATATATAGTCGGTCCTCGCAATTAGCGAGTCCCCCCCCCCATCCCCTCATGGGGAGGGGTGGCAGAGGGATTGTGTGTTCTTTGAAGCATCCGTTCCAGTTCCAGTGCTAAGCTTATAGTCAGAAAAACGAGCAATTGCACCACGTGATCAATCGCCGGAAGTGATGGCGCGGCAAAAGTAGCTAAAAAAGTAGCTTGAAAAACGCGCTACAAACTACAGATTTTTTGTAGCACGCTACACACTACACTACTTTTTTAAAAAAGTAGCGCGCTACACCACAAACTATAAAAAAATGTAGCGACTACTGTAGTTTCGCTACTTGTAGCGCGCTACTCCCCAGCCCTGCCTTTTGATACAAATTGTACAAATGTATTCTTTAAAAAAAAGAGAAAGGGAAAGATCACAATAATAATTAATAAAAAGAACATACCTATTTATTTTGCGATGAAAAATAATTCGTAATTTCCATTATTTTTCATCTTTAATTTTTAAATTTATCGCTCGTAATTTTTGTTTCCAATTTATAAATGTCACGTTAATGTATCCATATTCTTACTAGACGCATATACCTTTTTAGGCAGTCCAGGGCATTTATATCGTTATTCCTTTCAGGTATAGCATTTACGTCTGGTCATAATAAGATGTTCGAATTTTGAAGTTGTAATAGAAATTCAAATTCTGGGGAGTGGGGTAGATCCTAAATACTATAGAACTACTGAACAGAGACTGGATCCCTACATATTCGTATCATTAATATTGTCATCTACTTTAGTAACTTCAAGAAATCTGTGTGTGAGTGGACAATGTCTAGTCTATTTAAAGCTTCCTAGATGACTAGTCTATTCTACATAAGACCATCGTCGTTTTTGTCTTGATTTACGGTTCCTTTTCCTTTGATTTTTGAAGTTCTGGCTTTAAACTGTATGACATTGGGAGGTTGAGAAAATTACTTCATTGTTAAAAGAAAAAACAATGTCGACAGTATAGTTGACATTGTACCTATCATAAGCCGGTTTTTGCTTTTTGAGTAACTGGGAAAGGTTGTCGGTTTTCTTTGTAAAATTTGGTGCATTTTGCTAAATTGTCACCTTAAGTTGGCTTTGGGTGCCCAACAACCGAGGCAAGAAGGTGTCCAAAATATGGAGGTAGGATGCAATGTAAATATTATGGGCACGTTCTGTTCTCCTGAAAAGTCTCTAACTGATGGGGGTGTCCAATACAGGAGAGGTTTCTGTACTTGTATAGTAATTTAATTTTAGAAGGGAAAAAATGCATTTTAACTGCTCATGGGAGGGGAGGGGTGACAAATGAATGTCAGCCCCGGGTGCAAAAAGCCCTTGGCATGCCACTGCCTGTTTGCAGCCTACACAGACTGAACCTATTCCAGAAGTTATGGTCTCAAGAACAATTTCTAATGACAGAAGGAGTACAGTAGCCTAGCCAGAAAAAAAATTTAGGGGGTGGGGTTAGGCACTGATGTAACGGATAATCTACATTATGGATCGCATTCTTCATGTCCATAATAGAACTCTGCTACATTTTAGGGGGGGTTCTGACACCCAAACCCCCCCCCTCGCTACGCCACTGAAGGAGTACTCTTGTGGTTGCCCTATGCACTTTGACTGCAAATTTGCAACTCAGTCTTGATTCAACCTGTTATACTGTCATTAATGAACATTCAAAGGAGCGTTTTGCAACAGGATAATGCTCATCTTCGTACCACTATTGTAACCCAGCATGCTCTACAAAGCATTGACATTTTATCTTGGCAAGCTAGAAAATCAGATCTCTCTCTAATTAAGCGCATATATGGGTTGGGGATGGTACTGGAGCTATCATCAATGGGCAACAACTCCAGCACCATCCCCAACCAGCATTAACCATTGCTGATTTGACATCAAGTGCAATAGGCATAGAACTCCATCTCAAAAACTGACATCCAGGACATGCATAATATGATGCATGCATGTTTCCCTACATGCAATTCAAAATTCTGGGATTTACACCAATTAATGAGTAACCACCAGTATCTTGCATTACACCAGTATCTTGCATTTGATAAGACTCTTCTTGGGGTTACATTCACCTGTGATCTTGAAACTTTGAATCAATTAAATATGTTACCTAAACAAATGTATCCTCAAAATTTCATTTCTCTACAATAGTTTTTTCTTGGTGCTGCGAATTTTTTTTTTTTTTTCCCCTGTTAGTGCAGCTGTTTGCAACTGGAATTTGGATCACATACTATAAAAGCACTCAATTTTGCAAGGCTTTAGATTTCGCGATTTTTGCAAGCCCTTTGTAATCACAAAAATGAAATCCTTCTGAAATACTTTTTTTTTTTCACTTCAAATAATAAGAAAAAATCAAACTTTTTATTTATTAAAATTTAATGATTTATTACACAGTTACAAACTCTTTCTTGACAACTTTCTTCCAACTAATAAAAACATATAAAACATTATTTAATACGGCGGATTAATTAGTTAAAAGTTTTTATTTGGGAATACCTTATTCCCCCGTACATGATATATATTTCGGTTACACACATAACCATCTTCAGTCGTTTCTGGATCTCTCACTAATGGTGGCTTCTTTTTATATCTTCTTCGTTCTTCTTCTTGAAAGTTCGGTGAATGACGTCATCCCATGATTGGTCGATTGTATGAAGCGCATCGTTTATGCTGCCATCTGTCGTCATTATTTCTAAGCTCTCACGAATGTAGGCATATATACTATTTTTAAAGTTGGCTATTTTTTTAATATTTTTAAAATCAATGGTAATGGGCTCTTTCAAAGCAAGACGGGCCAGAGCGGTACTTTGTTTCTGGAGGTTAATGTCTTTAAAATGTTCGTTTTTTCGCTCTTTAATTTTCCTTTTTGTAACGCCGATGTAGCAATTTTCTTTATTAGTATCGTTTGACATAAAATTAATTTTATAGATCCCTGCGGTTTCGATGGGGTTGATTGGGTCTTTTTCCGATCTAATGCGCTGAAAGATTGTTTTATTAGGTTTAATTGGAATACGGAAGTTCTTTTTACTGGCGATATTAGAAAGTTTATTGGCTATCCCTCGGCTAAAGGGGATAGCGGTAGTAAAACGTGGTTTATCTTTTTGACGGTTGTCTATAACATTTAATTTACGTTGCCTAGCTTTGAAAACTTTGTCGAAAATTTCTCGAGGGTAGTGGGCGTCTTGACATTGTTTCTTTCTTCCTTCTCTTCCTTCAAAAAGAAATTGCTTTCATAAAGAAACAATGTCAAGACGCCCACTACCCTCGAGAAATTTTCGACAAAGTTTTCAAAGCTAGGCAACGTAAATTAAATGTTATAGACAACCGTCAAAAAGATAAACCACGTTTTACTACCGCTATCCCCTTTAGCCGAGGGATAGCCAATAAACTTTCTAATATCGCCAGTAAAAAGAACTTCCGTATTCCAATTAAACCTAATAAAACAATCTTTCAGCGCATTAGATCGGAAAATGACCCAATCAACCCCATCGAAACCGCAGGGATCTATAAAATTAATTTTATGTCAAACGATACTAATAAAGAAAATTGCTACATCTGCGTTACAAAAAGGAAAATTAAAGAGCGAAAAAACGAACATTTTAAAGACATTAACCTCCAGAAACAAAGTACCGCTCTGGCCCGTCTTGCTTTGAAAGAGCCCATTACCATTGATTTTAAAAATATTAAAAAAATAGCCAACTTTAAAAATAGTATATATGCCTACATTCGTGAGAGCTTAGAAATAATGACGACAGATGGCAGCATAAACGATGCGCTTCATACAATCAACCAATCATGGGATGACGTCATTCACCGAACTTTCAAGAAGAAGAACGAAGAAGATATAAAAAGAAGCCGCCATTAGTGAGAGATCCAGAAACGACTGAAGATTGTTATGTGTGTAACCGAAATATATATCATGTACGGGGGAATAAGGTATTCCCAAATAAAAACTTTTAACTTTCTTCCAACTATTTCTTGAATATAAAACAATAATACAACTAATAGAATGCAGCTCATTCACTTACAATATTTATATCAGCTTCTTTGAAGCCATTCAAATTGGGGAAGGAGGAAAGACGAACTTTTCAGGCAAAAGGAAGTTTCTTAAATTGCCTTATTCAAAAGGGTTCTATATTTAAGTAGTTTTGGGATTTTTCAACTTTTGTTTCTATTCATATAAAATTCCCGAAATTTTCAGCTCATGAAATCACCAATATCTTTATTTTCGTGAAAATTATGGCTCGCCAAAATAAGTGCTTTCATAGTAGTTAAAATATAACCAGGAAAGGAATATCAGGTAAGAGTAGTTATATTAAGAACAAAAAAAAAGATGTTTATTATCTTTAAATTATTCTTTATTCTCAAAAGGTTTATAATGATCTTCCAGTTACACATAGCAATTTATTGGAAGCCTCAATTAACTGCAAAGAGAGCAGTATGATTGTGCCTTGGTGCATTGTAAAAACCTAACCATAGAAGTTACCATAATTTCTGAAAGAAATGCTGCAGCATTTACATGTTTTAAACAAATTTCAGCAGGTGTGGCATTTCTACCAATGCGGTGCTTATGTGTGCTAAAAGAAAAAAAAAAGAAAGAAATCATGGATATTATGAAGAAATATTAGCTTATTAATTTTGTGCTCTAAAGAGAAAACTAATCAGTTGTTTTCTGGGAACTCTGTAGTGCTTATCCAGTGTCCACATTTTTTTCTCTTAAGTGACGGAATCTGTTCTTATTCTTTAGATCAGGGATTCCCAAACTTTTTTCAACACGGCACCCTTGTCAGGCTGAAAACATTTTGCGGCACCCTTGTCAGGCTGAAAACATTTTGCGGCACCCTTCTCAAGCTGAAAACTATTGCAGCAGTTTACCTTTGAAGCAATTCGGTTAGGATGAAACAGTTTGGATGAATTTTGCATTACTTTTTATGTTGTTTATAGGGCTAACTATCGAGAAAGTACTGTACTAGGAAAGGGATATAGAATTTTGGGTACTTACGTATTATCCCTGCGGTCTGCCAAGACGAGCGATTTTTTGCCAATATAAATGCCATATGCATGAAGCTATTCATAGTTCGGAATATGGTTGGCAACAGTTTGCCAGTACATTTGACGAAAAATAGTTTGTCGGAAATGACTGCCAGGATAATACGCAAGTACCAAATTTTGACACCCCTCTCCCATTTCAGGGAGTTCCTGTATCTCGAATTTGACCGAAATATTTTTATTTTTGCCCACTTGGTCACTGGCTGGCTTGGTTAACTTTTTTGTGGGATAGCGGTTCGGAGGAAATTATTTGATTATACTTCACCAAAACCTTGATTATCTCCACGGCACTCCATGCATACGCTTGCGGCACCCTAGGGTGCTGCGGCACAAAGTTTGGGAACCTCTGCTCTAGATGAGTCTTTCCGAACACATAACCTGCACAACTCCACCTTTGTTATAATCACAAATACAATAGCAATATAAGACATTCTTTCTCTCCATTCCCCTTCTTTAAACTAACACAGTATGATTATTAGGCTTTTTTTCTTTCTTTTTAATATAGTATGAGTATTACCTATATGGACTTCTTTAGTGCATAAAAAATATGAGTACATTTTCATAATTTCTTATCTAAATTTTGTTTCTTTTAAAATTTGGTTTTATTCATTTCTCTTAAATGATATGCTATACATCACATATAGGCAATCCCCACCCCACAGACGGGATGGGCATTGGTCCACCCGAATTGGGTGACCAAAATATCGCCCTGGGCACACAAGCAGAAATAGGCAAAAAATATGAGTTCAGACCTATAAACAGGGGCATAAAATTTGAGTCAGCCATATGCAGGGAGCACAAAATTTGAAAAATGCATAGGGCATGAACAATTTTAGTCTGGCACTGCATATTATGTTGAGATAAATGATTTAGTACAGCACCTATATGAAATCTTTTCCAGAGAAGAAACATTTAAAAAATTATTGATGCAAAACTTACGATTTCTGAGCTTCTAGAAATCTTTTCCTTCTTTCTTCCTGACTAGCCGATTTTGATTTCAATTTATACAGTGAAAATAGCGGGTGATCTCTAGCAGTAGAATTAATCTGAGGTGTTACTTCAGATGCAGCAAATGAATTAATCAATTCATCCATCTTTTATAGCTGAAATGAAACCATACAGTAAATCTGTCTGATTCAAAAAATGATATTAACACACTTTTTAATTAAATCAGTCAAGCAGTCACAGAATTTGAAAAAAAATGCCATGCTATATGTAGAGCTTCAAATTAATGGTAGGCTGCTGGACTGAGACCACAAAAATACATAACAGAACAGCAGCATATGAATTCTGATGGTCTGTTGGTCTAGTAATGTTTTATTTGCATTTTTCTCCAGCAAACTTTCATTATTTAGCTCCTTTGCATATTTTAATAGTAGATATTTAGATTTCTTGCCCAGTGGTGTAATGATTAGGAAATCCAATTTTGCACTGTTTTTTATTTCACGGAATTTTGGGACGGAGATTTATTGATTCTGTGGAAGTGACATTTCATTCAGCTTAGAATTCATTTAAAATTGCCAACAGAGAACAATATAAAAAAGTAAGAAATTCTAATCACTGTGAAATTTAACCTTAATAATAATTAATCTTAATTGATAATAAAGACAATAACTTACGGAAATATGAAAATTGTCATAATATTCAGAATAATAGTTCTTTCTTAGTTGCTAAAGAAGAACGTAAAAAAAAAAAAAAAAGACAACTTTAAGAGTTTAATGAATTGTCTTGCTAGTCTTGATCTAATTTTGATAAATGCAAAAGCACTTGGCAAAAAAGGTTCCCCCCTCACACACACACTTCCCTCTTACTTCTAAGAAATTCTGAAGAAGCCATACATTTTTATATAACTAATGGTACTTCACCTTTTAAAGACATTACTAATTCTTGTTGTTCATTTTCATCACCCATTTCTGCTGTGTCAACAAATGCGTAGCAAAGGTTTTCAGCACCCGGGGATAATAAAACTGCAGAACACCACCCCCACCCCCGCTTTTTCACATGAATTTTGTGTTCTTTACGCTATTATTATGATAAAAAATCAACTGCATGCTCAAGAAATGCTGAGTGCTTTTTAAAATAATTCCCAATGTTACAGTTATCATAAGTAATTTAAAAAGGCATGAAACAATATTCAAAGCATAAAACAAACAATTACCTGATGGATTCGTGCTCATATTTTCAGCTAAATCACTGGCTGGCCCACTGAAGAGAAACACTGTTTACTTAAAAGGAGTCCCTGTTTCTCCCCCTGACACTTCTTTTTTTCCGTTTTAATAGCTGGCATGCAGTCAACTATGAAGTTGTTTTTTTTTTTTTTTTCTCCCGCCTGTAAACTTCGATTTGTTTTATATCAAATCGGAGATAGCTATTATTCGAAAATAGAAATCGTAAGCTTCCTAAATTATATCTATACTTTAAAATAATCTACGAGAAAAACAATTTAATGAAATATTAATCTTATATAATAAAATCCGAGAGTAAACATTGTATGTAAGTATGTAGGTAGGTAGGTAAGTTTGTGACCACAGATCTTCTTGCGTGCATCTCTCGATCGCATTGCGCCGAGACGGTTGGTCGCAGACCCACCGAATTTTGCATACGGCTTCACTAGGACAGATCCTAACACGCCTCGGAGCGATTTTTTCGAAATTCGAATTAGAAAATGTTTTATTTTATGTTTTGTCTGATTTTTAGCGATTTTTCTCGCTTAATACGTAATAACGCCGGTAATTGCACTAGCAGTAAAACGAAATTTAAATCATCGGATAGAGGAGAAAATTTTCTTTTAAAAATTGTTTGTTCGGAATGTGTAACATAATTTGCAGATTAAATTTATTTGCAAATAAAATTAAATTTGACGCTGACTTTCGGAAAATATTTTTTAAATTGCTGCATCTTGAATTCTATCCGTCATAACTTTTTTATATTTTGTCAAATGACGGAGCATACAATTCGCCCGCTTTTAAAAGAAGAACGGAGGGAAAATATATATTAGGAGTTTTTTTTACGAATTTTTAAGTAAAGAACGATTTTCATTTCAAATCGACACAGCTTAAAATTTTCGGTATGATATCTTGCGTTTTGGTTGTCTTGGAGACAGTAACAATTATAAAAATTGCCAGTTAAAAAAAAAATTACTTTAAAATAACTGAGTTTTCGCATGTGAAAAGTGCGTAATTTTGATGTCATAAGTTTAAAACCTCTTTCGAAACTCAATCAGAATAACAGACTCACAAGCAAAAGATACGCCACGCATGAAATAATTCTATATTTTACTTTACGTTGCCAGATAAATAATTGAATGCTGTTTTTTCACTAATGAATTAATTATCCAGCATTATTTTCGATTGAGATTTTAAACGGGTCACGTTTTCGAATAGCAGGAAATATAATGCAGTATTAAACAGGGCCTGATTATGGCAAACAGGGACCCCGGCCATTAATGAATTTGGCCTCCATCTATGAAATTTGTTTTATTTTTCATAAAATATGTTTATAAAAAAGAATATTTCAGAACAACATTTGAAATTGGGGGCGATTTCAAGCCGGAGGCACTGTGCAAAGTGCCGATTTGCTCGTGAGATACTAGGTCCCTGGTGCTAAATACGCCAATCTGACAATAATTAAGCATACAAATGTATGGAGAGCTGTTTTTAGTGGCAACCATAAAGTGAAATGATTATCGTTTATGCTGATGCCTAAATTGCAAAGAATCACCAAAGAGTAAAAGCCTACATTCGTGGCAAATATCTAAACCGTTTCTTTAAATTAAGCATTAACGGTTGCAAAACGAAAATATATTGTTGCGGAATTACTCTGCTACTCCTGGGGTTCGTCATTCTAAAGTCCAGTAGGTGTAAAAAAAGTTCAAGTAAAAAAGTCACTAGTTAGGAGGTAACACAAATATCTACAGTGTCCAACCTTTAACCAAATCTTAACAACATAATTTTCAGCAAATGATCAATAAACACAGTAAGCAAATGCACTCTAATTAATAAATAATAGAAATAATGAACAATTACACTAATAAGCAATAAATGTAATAAACAAATACACATTAATAAAAACCAATATATTACAAATATGTACACTAAACATGGCGTAAGTAGTGAGAGAAAGAGAGTTGAAGAAAGAGGAAGAGAAGAGAAAGACAGGAAAGAAATGAGAGTTGAAAGAAAAGAGGAATTATGCCATAGTGACCATGGTCTAATAATCAAAATAGCTAATTACAACCGCGGTAGATGGCTAGCCGATCGTAATGTACAACTCTTGGCTTCGAGTTTGGTGACTTACGAATCCGTACGATGATGTCATTCAGCCAGTTTAGGACTGTGTAAGGACCGTCCCACGGCGATTGCAGCTTGGGAGACAGGCCTTCCCGTCGAGTAGGATTCCATAGCCAAACTTTGTCACCTGCGTTGAAGTCATGTCCCGTAGCCTTCGTGTCGTAGCGAGTCTTCATCCTCTCCATGTTCAAGTTGATCCGCTCCCGAGCAAAATGATGCACGTCTTCAAATCGTGCCCGAAGATTCTCCATGTACTCCTCTGGCGATGAAGCCGTATCTGGAGGGCTGCCGAACACTAGATCGGCGGGCAGACGAAGATCTCTGCCGAACAGCATCTGGGAAGGTGTGAAGCCGGTAGTCTCATGGATGGCACTCCTATAGGCGAGCAGAAAGAGGAGGAGTTTCTTGTCCCAGTCCTCTTGATTCCTAGATACCAGGAGCGAGAGGTTGTTCAAAATTGTGCGATTGAACCTCTCCACCATGCCGTCGGATTGTGGGTGTAAAGGCATAGTCTGGGTTTTGTCTATTCCGAGAAGTTGACATATCCTTTAAAGACTGCAGAGGTAAAGATCGTTCCTTGGTCGGAATGAAGTTGCAGAAGGGTTCCATATCTGGAAATCCATTCTTGCACCAGTACCTCTGCTACGGTCGTAGTTTCTTGATCAGGAATAGGAAACGCTTCGGGCCATTTAGAGAAATAGTCAATGACAACTAGGATGTATTTGTTGCCATCCGAAGTTAGCAGAAGAGGTCCCAAGATGTCGAGAGCAATTCTCTCGAAAGGCGCTCCTACATTGTAACAATGTAGTTTTCCACGGCTTCGTTTCTTCGGGCCTTTACGGGCAGCACAGTCGTCACAAGCTTGACACCACTTTTCGACATCGTCTCGAGCCCTAGCCCAGTAGAAGCGCTCGCGAGCTTTCTGCAGGGTCTTCATTATGCCAAAATGGCCTCCAGTTAAGCGATTATGCAGCTCTTCTAGAACCTTCGGAATCCTCAAGCGAGGGAGTACTAACTGCCATCGGAGCATCTTGCCGTCGTCCGACTCCCATTTACGATACAGGACTCCATTTCTCAGGCGAAGCAAATCCCATAAAGCCCAGTACTGTTTTGTTGCCGGACTGCAAGATGATATTTCCTGGCAGCTGGGCTTATTGCCGGACTTTTCCATAAACTCCAAAATAGGTTTGATGTCACTATCTGCTAATTGGTCCGCACGAACATTTTCGTCACTCCAGGGATCTTGAGATGGTGCCGATGATGTAACTTGGCGGACAACGGGATGTTTCAGATGGTAATTTTTCGCTGCCCTGGAGCAATAGTGACAAATATCTATGCAGGGCCTTCTCGACAAAGCATCTGCATTTCCATGAGATGCTCCTTTCCGATGACGCATCTTGATGTCGTATTCTTGTAATCTCTGTATCCACCTGGCTATCTGGCCCTTGGGATTCTTAAAATTTAGAAGCCAGGTTAAAGAGGCATGGTCCGTTCGGAGCAGGAACTTTCGGCCGTACAGGTAATGATGGAAGTGCTCCATGGCCTTAATGATAGTAAGGAGTTCCTTTCTCGTAACACAATAGTTACATTTGCTGTGTTGCCATAAAAAAAATTTTAGATATGCATTAAAATAAATTTGAAAGATTTGCGTTGTGTTCTAAAGTTAAAGGCAAAGCACCAAACATTAATTTACCCGAACCCCTGGTTACGGTCGGAATTGCCTCAGCTGAAAATGAACTTGGTGTGGTTGAAACATGCATACACAAGAAAGACACAAGTTATTGCAAGAAAAATTTAACATTTTATTCCAATTGATATACTATTGCAGTTTAAGACATGAAGGGATGGCATTAAGTTTCGACTTCTACACTCAGCGTTTCACAGACATTTTAAACTCTTGGCACACTCATGATTCACTACATTGTGGCACTTCAGAAATATAAATTAACACATTTTACAGCTTTAGAGATTTTCACAGGGCACTAGGCCAAAGATTTACATATAAGATTAAAGATTATCCGTCATGCATGTCAAATTTATTTGTGTCCTGAGAGGCCTCCCAAGAAAGGGGTAACACTTCAATAACAATAAGCACACATTAATAACTATGTAGAAAAGCACATTTCAAACTTTGGCTGAGATACACATGATCCTTGCAAAAAAAAATTTGATTTTTGTAGAATACAAAGAAAAAAAAGAAACAAAACTTTAACAATTAAAACATGGATTTAAGAATGTTGTGCAGAAATTAAAGGTTAATTATTGAAGGGGACTGGTACTAAGTAGAAACTACGTTAAGGGGGATGTGGGGCTTGACACCCGCGCCCAAAATGGCGCAACAGGGTGAGCAGAATGGAAGAGTGTCCAAGTGGATGGCCGCAAGACACCGGGGGAGGTCCTAGATAAACTTTCATAGCCGAGGGAGACGGTCTTAGAGATGGAAAATGACGTGGAAAGATCTTACTGCTTCATTCTGGGAGTGGTACGACAAAGGGACCGCTCCTTCAAACACGGGCCAGCGATGTAGACCTCGGCGATTATATGCAATTTGCTCCCGCGACGACACTTGCAATAAAATGGAAAAACATCACCTGAGTCATTCCGATGACAGTGACTCCCCTTTCAGGCCGCGGCTCACTCGCCTGGACGCCGGTGTATCACTCAAGACCTTCTCATGGTGGTTGAATTATGATGGAAATTATGATGGTAAATGCATCCGCCTCTCACATGACTGCTCTGATCCCTGCTATGAAGACATCTTGAATGGGTCTGAGACTAACCCGATGCTAGTCTCCTTGCTTCAGGCCTCGACCAAGGAAAAAAATTGAAACTCCGCCGCACTCAAGCTCATTCCAATCTCAACTGATGCTCTCCTCTCTTTCCAGCCGGCGCTTTTCTCCCTCCCCCCCCTCACGCGCTGCTTCCTCAACCAATAACAGATTGCCAACGCCAGCTTCCTTCTCCAAATCTCTGGAGAGAAACGCGCGGGAAAAAGGAGTCCGTGTGCAAAGCACCGATCTTCTCTGAAAATGGCGGACGATTTTAAGATGGCGAGAAATCAGATGAAGCATCACACGAAATGAAAAAAAAAATGGCGATTGACCGAAACACTACCTAGGCCGTAAAAATGGTCAAATCGCACGGGGGAAAATCTCAAAATTAAGAATTATTCCTAACTAGGACCAAACTGTAATCCAAAATATTATTAAAAGAATAAAATAAAAGGAAAACATTTAAATTTAAGTAAATATCTTAGGATTTAGCTTCAGAAGTAGGAAGGAAAAAAAATAACATGGGGTCACCACATTGGTATCATAGAAAAACAGACTTAAGGCAAAAACATAATAAATAAAGTGAATTAAGCAAATATTTAAAAGAAAATATTTAAGGAAGCATTAAAGATATATCATTATTAACTTAAAAAAAGGTAAAATACTCATTTAAAGATAGCAAAATTATTGTAAGTTATTGAAAAAGAAACACTTGTTGCAAAACTTATTATTAAAAAAACAAAATCACTTTAAATAAAAATGGGTTGATTGTAAAACTTATTATTAGAAAAATACAAAGTCACTTGAAATGTAAATAGGTTGATACCACACATCATTCCCTTCCCCTTCCCAAAAAAATTTTTGGCACAAAAATTTTTCTTCACACAATACAAAAAATTTAACACAGGGACATGTCGCAAAGGCCAGGTGGACAGACAAGCATCGCAAGCAAAAAAAGATTTTAGTAACACAAACTACGTACAAAAAAAATTTTTAAAAAAAGAAAAGGAATAATACCCGCACCAGAATCACAGCAGTCGACACAGTTACCTACACCAACCAACCCACAGGGAATTAAAAAAACTACTACCCCTTAAAAGAGAAAAAAAAAATTCAGTACTCAAAAATATTTAAAAGAAAACACTTTGCCTAATACACTAAAGAACACTTTGCACCAATCCAAGTCTTGCATTGAAGACATCACATGTTACAAAATGAATACAGGACAACTTCCTGGATTCCTACAGAATGTAATGATTATACTTAGACATGAAACATTTATGAGTATAAAACAAAAGAAATTTGCACAAAACATGATTACATATACACAATACAACCACGAAGAAAAATTTGTACAGTTGGGAAATTCGGCGTAAACCCAACATGGTGAGGCATCACCTAGACATAATTCGAGAAAGTAGTAAGCACAGACATTCTAGAAAACACAGAGGAAACCACTCTGCTTAGGATTTGAGGGAGCAAACAAAATTTGGCAGAGCCAGCCCAGTGTCTAGAATTTGGCTACCCCCCATGCCAAACAAGAAAAATTGACTCACAGGAGTACAACAGTAGTGTGACATACACACAAAGCCTTACCAGACCATTTAAAGGGAAACTTAAGGTTTAAGTATGTAATTTTAACTCTTAAAAGAAACATGTACATTAAGTACATTTAGTAACATGTGCCAAAGAGCAACAAAAATTTGTGATAAAAACAGCAAGGTTAAATTAAAACTGAGAAAAGCAGAGAGCCCAGAGCCTCTTAAAACCCATACTGAAACTCAGAAGAACCTTGTAGACTAAACAGCAGCCCCACAGAGAATTTAAGAGAGACAGTCAAAGAAAATAACATGCTCAAATGATAGAATAGGCCTGCAGGAACACTATCCATCATTACTCCTACCCAAAAGATATTAAGTTTTGCTTACAGAAGATATTAATATAGTATGTACATGACATAGCGAGAGAAAAGAAAAACTTTACTTACACAAGTTACAAGATCAAGTTAAATATTACTGTTAAATGCATATTATTAAAATGAATTAAAGATTGTAGCATATTAATAAAAGTTTTAACAGCAGCAATTGTGAAGATGTCACACTATAAATTAAAATGAGGGAAGTGTCCTCAATTTTCCTGATCACCCAACAGAAACTCCCAAATGCAAATTTAATGATAATTTCTGTACTCACTTTAGGTCACAGTCGAGGGAAATAGTCGCATCCATGTATATATATAAAAAATTTTGTTTATCAAAACATTACAGAACAGTGTTTGTTTATTAATTTGCTCCATTATGCGGAGCGATGGCACCCAAAATTACACATAAATTTAATCAAAACAACACCAAAACATTTGATACTCATATTACATAGACTAAATGGACTTGAGATTGCAAAGTGATAAAATTTATAAACAATTTCCTAACATAAATCAAAGATACTTATGAAATGGCAGTAAGCACCACTTCACCTAACACAAAATACATAAATTGAGTACTGAGCAACATAAAAAAAAAAAATACACCAAACTATCTCTGTAAGTACAAAACCAAACTGATCCCTGGGTCTCAAATTATAACCGTGACGTGGGGTAGATCTAGTGCGAATGGGCGAAGCAGGGGGAGCGGTAGAAGGTTGTAAATCACTCACATCTGACGCAGGGGATGCCATAAATGAAACGGGTGACACAGAAGTATTACGAAAAAAATCAAAGTCATCACTAGGAAGAGATTGGTTGTCAGGAGGTACAACTGGGACAGAGGGTAAATCACATACAGCAAAATTCTTCGGTAAATTCTTAACATTAATAGAACAAGGATACTCCCACATCAATTTAGAATGCCAATCTTCAGCGGGAGGTGGTGATACATTATCAGTGATCTCAGGTGCAGAATCAGGAGGTGGCGAAATTAATGGAGTTGGAAAAACTTCTCTTTCAATTACTTTAATTAGCCTGTTTATGTGTACCGTCTGAGTTTGCGAGGGCTTTGCCAAAAGTGAAATTTCAAAAAGAACAGGAGAGAGTTTCTTTAACACACGAAAAGGACCTTTATTACGTTTACAGAGTTTATGTGACAAGTGTGGTTTAGTGGCAGGAACATGTAAGTATACAGTATCACCAACCTGAATAGACTTTGAGAAAGGCTTCGGATTCTTAGGATTTGATTGAAGATGGGCCGCAGCAGAAAGATTTGTTTTAACGACATCAAAGGTATGTTGTAAATTTGTAATTAATTGTTGTGCATAAGATTGTGTATCAGCGTATGTTTTAAATTTAGAAGAAAAGATTAAATCATAAGGCATAAAAAGATCACGACCATACGTTAGAAAAGCAGGGGACTCTTGTATCGTTCTGTGATGAGCTGTACGAAACGCTAGCAAGGCTAAGGGCACTTTTTCGCACCAGTCTTCTTGGGATTCAAGCACTAAATGGCTAAGAGAGTCAATTAAAGTCTTGTTAAGCCTTTCAACGAGGCCATTGCCTTGCGGATTATACGCAACAGTATGTTGTTTTTGAATTCCTAATACAGTATGGGACGTTTTATCCGGCAACCTCGGGACCGACCTCATTCCGGTTTATGGAATTTGCCGGTTTTCGGGTCGCTGCCGAAAAATTAACCCTTTGTGCACAGTACAATTAAAAAAGAACCGGTCTTTAAGTACAAGTAGCTTTTATGATAATTACTGCATATAATTATGTAAATAGTAAGGCATTCATAATAGATTTTAAAATAAAAATAATTAAATTTATCAAAATTTACTGTAAAATAAAACTTTAATGCTGCGAATCGCAGTATCCACGTATTCTGTCAGATATGCAGAACCATCCCTACGGGAGAGAACCATGGTCCCCGCTCTCGCCGCTACGCACGCTCGCCTCCGCATATGGATTACAAAGACGGCTTATAGCTTACGTGATGGCCAAAAACAATATACCTCGCTCGCTCCCTTGATAACATCATTGTGATGACAATTAAAATCATTTGCAGCCCTTTTAAAATATGGTTAAATATTGAAGAAAAAATACTAATTGAAAAAATATGCGTATAACTAGTGAAATCTCTGTCAGAAGTATTGGCTTCCGCTTCCGTAATTGGAGCTCCCCATAAAGCAGCTCGAATTTTCAGCTTTAATTACGAAAATACGTTGAGAAAATGCCCACTATTACGAAACAAAATTAAAAAAACGAGACCGTACAGTTAGATCATATACAATTTTGAGAAGAGAACGCTAACATTTAAACTTTTATTTTGTTTGAACATTTCATTAATCTTTAGCTGTTTCAATGTTCCCCACAAAAATATCGAGACAATCTGAGGCAGGCCGAAATAGAGCAGCTGTAACGTAACCCATAAGAGGAAAAGGAAAAACTGTTTAAATAAAAGGACACAGGGACACAATTTAAATAAGTAAAAGCTCGACTATCTGGAAAGCACGGGAAATGCCGGATAAGTGAAAATTCCGGATAGTTAAGTGTAAAAAAAAAAAAAAAGAAAAAAGAAAATGTTTGTCGACAAAGCTGTTAAGGAGGGGGGGGGGGGAATCTAATTGGAAATGTTTTGGAATGTTAATCAATGCATGTTGAAAAACACTCATAAATAAAAATAGATCAGTACGCACGTGTGTACCGATCTATTTTTAATTGTGTGTTTTTAACAAAGTTTTAAATTGTATTTATGATAATATTCGTTTATATTGTAGTGTTACAAAGCAATAATACCATTGCATCGTTGGGGAGAAAAATAATAGTAAATTAAAAATAAAACCACTTTTCAATTTCTAACCAGTAATTTCTTTAAACTAAGAGAATGATTAATGAAATAAATACACACAGTAATGTTTTCTCTGTCCCCCCTCCTTCCTTCTGGAGGTTCTCTTCAGAGATAACACTGTTGAATCATCGGAATGCAGATGGGCAAAATAAGTAGGTCAGGACTCACTAGCTATAAATATGTAATCAGCACTTTTTCTGTTTTGGCTATCGGTATGGAGCTGATGACTTTTCTCCGTGCTCGCCGGCACAGCTGTAAATTGTTTTGTTTTTGTAACGTGTGTCCATCATATTTGTTTTGTGAGCATTTTTGTCTATTTTTTTATACTACCACGATTTGTGGAATTATCGATAACCTCCAGCGTCTAGCAGTTAGAAATTTGGCTGTATCCCGCAATCTCGAAAGATAAGGCTGACAGAAGAGCATACATTCTCCGTAATTGGAATTGTCGCGTTTAAGGGGTCAGTTAGAAATGCAAAGAAACCCCACTCTCCAAAACAAGCGATTTCCTCGCCCACAAGTACGAAAGAGCATTGACCCCTCACCCCGCACCTTTCGAATGGGGAAGCTGAATTGAGGGGCTGTTAACAGAAAAAAGTAATGGTCATTCCTGGACAAATGAAAGTAAGCTTTATAAGCTGTTATTTGGTCTTAAAAACAGTTGACCGTGCGAAAAGATATAACGTGCAAGAAAAAATCTCAAACATATGCTTTTTGAGATATATCTTTTGAGTTTTACTCTTTCCAAAATAAAATCCTACGTGTGACCCTGCGATTATGAATTTACAAAATAAATCGGCCTTTTATAATCTAAAAAAGCGATTTCGGGGGGGGGGGGGGGGGAGAGATTTACCGTTTAAGGATACGGATTTTTTCAGTTAGCTCATAATTTCGAAGCATTATTTCTGATATATATTATTTGTTTCTATAATTTCACAGAAATTGGGCACTTAATGAGATAAATATTGAATCTCAATGCAATCTCTTTGGTCAATACCTTGAAAAACTTGGTTAAAAGCCAAGTGTATAGAAGTGAGAGTATAAAAAATGAATTAAAAGTTGATAAAGATTTAAATGGTGTCAGTAAATTAATATTTATAAATAATTTTCAGTAGACCTAATCTGTTTTTAATGCGAATTAAAATGTTGATTAAAATTCTGAATTTTTATCAACATTTTTTATCAACATTTATTTGTATTTGCATCTTAAAGTTTCTGTAATGCAATAATAATTATGTCTGTGTCAATTAATCGATCAAATGGTTCGAATATTCGATTAATTTTTTCCCTGGCTATTTCTATTCGGCTAATTCATCCCATTGCTGTTAAAAATATATTTATTCACTATTCAAATTTGATTAAAATCATATTTTCTTCTATAAGATTCGACCTTCCTAGAGTATAAATCTTCGTTGAAACAGCGTAACTTCCTGAGTGTAATTCTTTGTTATTATTGGTTATGAAATTTATATTGTTGCTCTAAAAACCTCTATAATGATTTCAAGAAGTTTGATTTGTGTTTTGAACGTAAAGAGAAAACGTTGTGAATAAGATCTAATTTCACATAAAAATCATTATAAATTTTGATCTCATATATAGGTAAATAGCAATGGTACTTAAGTTATTAGTAACTGCCTAGGTATCATAATTGAACATCTGAAGGTTTAACCAATTTATACATTATTTTACTTTTAAAAAATAAAAAAATGCTTCCACCGCCAAAATTCGGTGAGCTAGGATGATTTTTATTTTGCAATACGTGCTTAAGCTTAAGACTTTTCGCATTAAAAAAATAAAATATATACATATGCATTATTATTGTATATTTTAGTCTTTTTCTAAAATAAGATTTATTGATTTATTTTATTTTATTTACAATTACCATTAAACACATTGGGCGAGGAGAGAACTAATTGCTGAATTGATTTTGCAAAATATCAAAAGATTTAGCAGTAACGGAAACTGCGTCTTTGATATTAACAATTCTTGAGAAAAGTTCAAATGCAACGTCTTTATAAAACTTGTAACCATCTCTAATTACACAATCACAGTGATTTTTAAAAAGTTCATTCTCAAAAATCCAACATGAATTCATATTCTCTATGCTTCTCTATCCAGTGGAGCAGCTGAGTACGGTAGTTAGGGCAAGTTTTATGAGCAACACTTTAAAGGGGTCACAGATTCCAACACTGCCACAATGAAAAGCCATTCGCTCTTACCTTTACAGGAATGCGACGACAGTCATTACTTCTTCTGCAATCATCGTTGCTTCCTGGTTTCGGTCTTTGAATGATCCTTTTGTGGGCCAGCAACCCGAAATTTGAGCTGCACTGAAAGACCCAAGCTAGGAAGCAACGCAGGGTGCAGAAGAAAAAATTGCTGTCGTCGCTTCCTTGAAACGATGAAACGAACACGTTAAACAAAACGCTAAAATATCTATTTTAAATGACTGCTCTTAGAACATGAATCTGTGAGACATTTTTTATTTGCAGAATGAACCTTCAATACAGAAATCAATATAATTTGTAACTCGAAAGAAATGTTTAGAATGACCGTACAAAGTGTTCAGTGTCTTTCCAACTTGCGATTATGAATTTACAAAATAAATCGGCCTCAAAAATTATTGATTATAATAATTGATTATCAAGAGCGCATATTGTTGTCTGCCACATGAACGTTACTTTACCTAGGTACGACACTGAATCTAAAATTTTTGAGTTGTCAGACACGCGACTGCAACATTTTCAATGTCTACTTTTCAGCTTTAGCTTATACAAACGGGGAAAAAATCATAAAAATTTCATTCATACTAAATATCTTATATAAAATGCACAAGGTATTACGAAAAATGATATTTTTGGAGGAAACAAATTACTTTGCACTTTCTTTTCTTTTCTTTCTTTCTTTCTTTTTTTTTTAGTGTGTGTGTGTGCAGAGGCGCCGACTTTACAAAATTTCTGTGGGTGCCCTAAAAGTCCGTGGGGGGGGGGGGGGGTAACAAAATGTTGA
This sequence comes from Cheiracanthium punctorium, assembly GCA_038373885.1. Classification (NCBI taxonomy): domain Eukaryota; kingdom Metazoa; phylum Arthropoda; class Arachnida; order Araneae; family Cheiracanthiidae; genus Cheiracanthium; species Cheiracanthium punctorium. The sequence continues at coordinate 73,387 of JAWZYV010014580.1, read as the reverse complement.
AAGTCGCACAAGGTGGTTTGTAATTTTTGATAAAGGATCGCTAAGTTTGGTGCCAAAACGTGACAATTTATTTTAAAGGGGGAGTACAGTTGGAATGTACTTGGCTAAGAGCTGGATTCTCCGCTCGTCGCTAATTTTTCGCAGTCGTTAACTCTGCCCCGCCTTGAGGTGGAGTTTTAGGGAGGAGCGTCAAGGGGTTCATGTGATTGGCTAAAAGACCTCACGATGGCTTCCGGAATCGTTAGCGCAGTCGGTAACCAAACAACTGGTTCTGCCCAGTCGGCAGCTAACCACCGACGATTTCGGAAACCACCGGCGGAGAATTCTACCCTAAGATTGTAAAATAGTTTTAGTAGGTGATTTTAAGATAGATTTCGATTCCGAAGATGGGTTTTTATGGAACAAAGAAGAAAAATACGGCACACAGGCACATACGGCACTCATGAATAACGATACACTTTCCAACCTTATGGAATCTTTTCCAACTACCCTTCAATCTTTTCCTATAATTATTTGCTTCCTTGCTCGTAACAACTCAATCATTTGACTTTTCGTGCACATTTTTACCAGTGAGAAATGGGTAATACAAATAGTCATTTTAGCTCCACATAAAATATCCAATATCTGAGGGTATAGATCGAAGAAACGATATCTGTCTCACGGTTTTGGTACACAAATTAAAATAAACTAACTGCACCAAGGATTCGAAAAAATTCAGGATAATTCTTTACAAGCTGCATTACACACTGCAATAAATGCGAAAACTTTCATGAAACTTTCAGAAAAAAATCTTAAATGTGGAACTGCACAGCAAAATATTTCTAAGAGTGGCCATTCTGCAAAAAATTTTCGTTTATTCGGGTGTCTAGTAGAGCTTGTGAACCTACATCCTAAAAATTGTGAAGTGCTTGAGATAATTAGTTTTCTTTTTTGTATTTATATACCAAAATTGCGTGTTTTTTCCGAGCGCTGAAGGTGACATTCAAAGTTTAATTTAAATGAATAGTGTGAATTTTGGCATCCGATTATCTGTACTACGGTGAAGCAACGCTGGGCATAGAATCAAAGTCTCCACCGTTTTGTGTCTTAGTAACGATAACAGCAAAGCAGTTAAAATCAAGATTCTTTTTAAAGTAATGAAGTATTTCTGATGGAATACCCTTCTTTTAGAAAAATCTGCTTGTGCTGGAGTCACCTTAAATTTGTTTGCCTTACGCAAATTCTCTGTCAAAATTCGAGAATTCCTGGGCGCACACCCCCTTTGCCGTTGTAATAAATCAGACCCGAAAGAGGTGTATTACACTATTTCACTTTTTTTTTTTTTACTTTTAGCTATAGAATTTTGATTGGTTTTAACTAATCATTATAAATTTCAAAGCAAAAGAAAAGTGTATTGGGGGGGGGGGAAACATGCAACAATAATATCACAATCGGTCAAATTTCTTGTCATGCAAATGGAAATTTTGTATAAAAAGTGATTCAGTTTTCGAATGTAACAATTCACGATCAATGTTATTCTTGTTTAATCTATCTCATCCCTGTGTGAAATCCCCAGTTTTCAAAAAATGTTATTCATAGTATTGTTTCTCAGCTCATTCATTTCCTGTATTTTTTTTTTTTTTTTTTTACATTTTTGTACCCCTGTAAACAGCTGCAGCTAAGCCTTGACTATTTTCTTTTCTTTTTTTCCCCAACAAATTAAAAAAATTACAAACATTATATCTTTAAAATTAAACTAGATAATTTCCTCAGAATGAATTAATGCAACGTTTTCTATGTTGAAATGTGTGTAGGACCACATAAAAAAGATTGGTAACTATTTAAATGCAAACAGAAAAATAATGCAGAACAAAAAAAGTTGTTTATCTTAGAGTTAATAATTATTCAAAAAGTATTTTTAATTGTAGGCCATATAACATCCAGGCATTATTTTGAGCATCCTCCTGAAGTAGAGCTATTTTACCCTCTACCCTTATGTGTTCAAATTTGCAAAATTACGAGAGACATACATTTCAGTAATGTGTGTTCATGCGCCCATGATTTCAGTATAATTTTACAAAAACAGCATTGGGCTAGATCAAAGCAAATAGTACCTAATTCCGCTTTGTTAAACAAGAACGAAAATTGAACAAAATATTCGCAGAAAATGAAACAGAAGGCATCTCGAAATGTTAGTGTAGACGACAGTCTGTTCCATCCTTTTCAATAAATAACTGAGCACTAAAAATCCTTCAAAAATAAGAAAAGGAAATTGAGACTTTAGAAGAAAGTGACAAACCTTTATACCTTAGAAGCCTCGCCTCAGTCTCATTCAATTAACACCAAAGCGCCGACACTTTTTGATGAATGTGCATCTTTTTTTGTTCCAGAGACATACAAAGTGTTGTATATTAGGTGCTTGTAAACAGACAGATCTTGATGTTCTCTATTTACAATAAAAACAATTAAACCTACTCACTTCGGAATCCTGAAGTAATATTATTAGAACTATCTCAAAACATTTCCATAATGGGAATGTCTTTCACCTAACTCCTGTGTTATCTTTGCCGCGTGAACTTCTGATTGTAGCCAGCGGCTTTGTCTCAAATTCTCCGTTTTCCGGTACTCTTGGGCTAACATAGTAACATAGTATCATTGTATTCATGCATTTTCCCATGGAAAATGAGGATTCTGGGATGAGGTCTGTTTGTGTGGGTCAGAAAGGGGGGGGCACAGTGGGCAAAGGCATTGCCTGTGGGGCTGTAGGGAGTCGCATTGTGAAAAAGCTTTGAATTTTATAAAGACATTGTTTCCGTGGGCGCCAGATAGGAAGGCAAGTGGCAGTGGGGGATTGAGATTTGAGCCCGCCTAGTATAGTAAACATTTTTACAGCATACTGAACTTCTAAGTATTATTTTCGTGCTAAAATGTCTGAAAGTTAAGATGACCCCCATACACCTCTAAATTAGTACTCTTATGAGAAACTATTATAATAATTATTATTATTTTAAGTAGACAAAAATATTACCTGTTTGGATTCATTTTTTTTTTCCATGCACTTTTTAAAATTTTAGAGTATGTGCTAAGTTACTACTTATTGGAATTTTATTATAATTACTCCAGTTCCGAGGCACATAAGGGTGTATGCCGAAGAAACAAAATCTGCATAACGGTCTTAATACACAAATTAAAGTAGACTATCGCACCAAGGATTCTAAAAATTTAGGATGATTCTTTATAAGCTGCACTACATACCGAAATAAAGAATAACACTTCTTTAAAATTTTCGATTTTTAAGAATTTTTTCTAAAAGTTTCGTAAATGATACAGGTTTATTGTTTATTTCAGTGTATAGTGCAGTTTCTAAAACATACATCCTAAAAATTTGAAATATTTGACATAATTAATTTTTTTGAATCTATGTACCAAAATTTCATGGTTTTTTTTTTTTTTTTTTTCCCCGAACTACAGCGATAAGCTGAAAGTAGCTGTCATTCAGTTGCCTTTAAACAGGGTTTAATTTCTATCCAAAAAAGTGCAAGAGCCCTGATTTTTTGTATTGCAATTTACAATATTAATTACCTAATTTAAGGTATTATTAAGTTAATTTTTGTTACCTCTGTATTAGTTTGCGATGTAATAAAATTAATATCAACAGAAACAATTACGATGGTAATTAAAAATTTAAATTTAGTGTAAAATTTCCCCGAGAAAAAAGAAGTAGTGGAGCTGTGCTCCCTCCCATGCAAATTAAGCACTTCCTTTAAATACATGCAAGTATTTAGCAACCACGAAAACTTTTCTGTGGGTGCTTGAGATCTGACATACTACATAAAAAAAACAACTGTCCCTCACTAAAATTTTATTTTCGAATTATGCAGTAGCAAAGCACTCGTCGTCATCAGTGGCGTGACTATACCGTTAGGGCCAGTAATGAATTCATTGGATAGGGTCCTTCATCATTGTACAGAATCTCAACCAACATGTTGCAGTTCACTTTTTCTAGCTTTCTATTTGGGAAAGGCTCCCCCTCCGTCCGGGGACCGTGGCTTTTGCCCGTTCTACCGCCCTATAGTTACGCCAGTGATTGTCTCATCGAAGTTTCTCATACGCATCTAAATTATAAAGGACATGGGTGCTCATATAGGGAAGTAGGTGGGGGCTCGGGTCCCTCCCTCTAGCCGTCGGTATAGTGAACATTTTTATATTAGCTAACCTTTTTTTCACTATTTCAGTACTAAAATGTTTGAAAGCGCGATTGCCGATGACCTTACAAATGCCAGAAATAACCCCTCCCCCCCCTCGTCTTAAAGTACTCATATGGACGTCCATGCCGAAGCACCCACATACATTTGGCCTCATTAAAGATTTTCTTTTAAACTTTTAAAATATCACACAACTAATAAGCAAATAAAACATTTTAGTACTGAAATAATGCAAAAAGTTCCGTATGCTTTACAAATATTCATATTACGTAATGGCATAATTGGGGCGGGGGAGGTGAAACCCTCCTTGAGTGTACATCACTGTGTTGGGGTTATCAGACGATTGCTGGTGCTCAGCATTCAACGTAATTTTTTTTACAAGCCCGAAGCACCCACATAAACGCCTTTTCCTAGCTCTTTCTGGGAAATTCAAATTATGACTTGGCACTAAAATTTCTGTGGGTGCGGAGCACCCACAGAATTTTTTCAGTGGGTGCTTGAGCCCCGGAGCACCCACGTAGTCGGCGCCACTGTGTGTGTGTCTATGAATTTATTCTTATGTATACTTATTTATCTTGTTATCTCTTATTAAAATATTAAACAATAATACCACACAAAAAAGTACAGAATGTCTTTATTTAAAAATGCCAAAACTTAAGGATTTGAATGAAACAGCTTTTAAAAAAATAAAAGCTTTAGTTTAATAGTATATAAGAATATTCTACAGTAAAAAAGAAATCAGTTATCATATTTAGTGGACTTTATACGAAATGAAATACCCAAGAATAATCGTGTTACAATATTAATAAATTTTCCCAAAACAAATAAATAAATAATTATTTTAATTAACAAAAAATTTATACAATCAGCAAATAAATTAGAAAGGTATTCAGGAGGCTATCACTGTTGAGATACATAAGATTTAGAGAAGGGACCTAATGTATTTCGCAGTACACAAATGATCAAATATTATACTTTTATCCGATACATTTTTTACCTAGTTTCTGTGATTATTACTCTGACAAATATACTGAAATTTAGTCTAGAGTAAAGTGGTAAGGTGTTTCAGTTCTCAAGAACGAAGACTTTTTTATTTAGATCTTTCAAAAAGAAACAGACATACAGTGGAACTTCTTTTGCATATCTAACCGACCCCTTATTGCGATGAAGATCGCGCCGAAACCCATTACAGGAAATTTATGACTCTACTGACCTTCTGCCAGGCCTCTCGCGAAGAGAGCAAACTTTCGTTTGACTAGGGGTACGCCTGACCAGGAAAGAAAAGTCAATTATCTTTTAGACGGTCCCTCTTTTGAACCCCTACACCCCGGCTAAGGCATAAATCCCGTAAATCGTTTTTCGATGTAATGGGATACCACGTAGAAATTTGCATCCTCTTTCCCTGTTCTAAGTTTGGACAGCTGTGATTTACAGTAGGAATTAGTCATTGGAGAAGACCTTCCCCCAAGGGGGGGGGGGGGGGGAGCCGAAATTTTCCGGTTACTTGAATGCCGAATAGTCGAGATTTTACGTAGTGGGAAAAAAAAAAAAAAAATATGGTATCTAGATCAGTGAGCCTTAAAAAAAAAAAAACTGAAATTGGGGGAAAGTGCCAGTTTTTGGAACTTTCCGGTTTTCGGAATTCCGGATAAAGGGTCCAATACTGTACTTCGTAAACTTCCATCATAGCCTTTGAAAGAAAGTTAGAACCTCTGTCACTGTAGAGCACCTCCATGACACCATGACGAGAAATAAAATCAATAATAACCCTTGCAACAGTAGAACTCTGAATGTTAGGAACAGGATATGCCTCTGGATATCTCGTGAAATAATTAGATATTACAATTAGCCACTTATTGTTGTGTTTGGAAGTAATTAAAGGGCCTACTGCATCTATTGCACATTTTTGAAATGGTCTCTCAGGTATAGGTATCTCTTGAATGGGAGCCTTCTGATTTTTGTGGAACCCACGCCTAGCAATACACGAGTGGCAAGAAAGCACATAGCGTTTAACTTGACAATATAAACCGGGCCAGAAAAAATTTTGTCTTATGTGATGTAAAGTGCGCGATAAACCTACATGAGCTACAGTATTATTATCATGACATGCCTGCAACACCTGTTGCACAAGTTGCTTAGGAACAACTAACCTAATATTCTGGTATTGGCGTTTGCCTGAAAGTTGTTTACAAACAAGAACATTTTGTTGAAGAAAAAAATTGGGTGTTATTACGTGTAATAGGAGAAGAGTCTTGAAGTTGCGAAATTAAATTTTGACAAAAGGGATCAGAATTTTGAAAAGTTATGATATCTTGATTTGAAGTGGAAATTAAGTTGGAAGAGAAGGGTGTAGAATCAATAACGTTAACTTCACGTGATAAATAATCTGCCATTAAATTTAATTTGCCAGGTTTGTGAATAATTTTAAAAGAATATTGTTGGAGAGTCATTAACCATCTGGCAATTCGTGAAGTGGGATCTTTAAATTTAAAAATTTGCGAGAGAGACTTCTGATCACAGTAAACAGTAAAATCAGTACCGTAGAGGTACTGCTTAAAATGCGTTATGCCAAAAACTACAGCTAAGGCTTCCTTTTCTACCACTGAGTAATTGATTTCCGCTGCGGATAATCTTTTAGATGCATAACATACGGGGTGCCGAAAACCAGAGTCATCGGACTGGGTTAGGACAGCTCCTATGGCATACTTACTAGCGTCAGTGCATAGAGCAAAAGGCTTGTTAAAATTCGGTAAACCAAGGCAGGGCTCCTTCATCAAGGCATCACGTAAAGAATTAAAAGCATCACTTTCTGAATCTCCCCAACGAAATTTTACATCATCCCTTGTTAACTTAGTAAGATGAAGTGCTACGTCAGAATAATCTGATATAAATTTCCTGTAAAATCCTGTCAGCCCTAAAAAGGATCTAACCTGTTTCTTAGTCGAAGGGGGTCTAGCATTTTTGATAGCTTCCAAATTCTTAGGGTCAGGCATTACCTTTCCTTCTACCACTTTGTGCCCAAGATAAGTTATTTCTGACTTTGCTAGAGAACATTTTTTTGGCTTTAATTTAAGATTAGCACCTAGGAGTCTCTGGAATACTAATTCTAACCGATGGACATGGTCCTCAAAGGTTTGCGATGCCACGACAACATCATCTATATAGACGGCGATTTGATAATTTGATAGACCAGAGAGGACCACACTCATAAGACCTTGGAAACTAGAACTTGCATTTTTGAGACCGAAAGGCATTCGGCGAAACTGAAACATGCCTTCTTCGGTAGCAATGCCAGTGAGATGGGCATCTGCAGGATGCATGAACATCTGATGAAAACCCGAAGATAAGTCGAGAGAAGAAAAGAATTTAGCTCTGGCCAATAAATCAATCATTTCCGATAAATTTGGGAGAGGAAAATTGTCTGGCATAGTCTTCGCATTTAGTTTTCGGAGATCAGCCACAAGGCGAAAGGATCCATCCGGTTTTCTCACAAGTAACACTGGGGCAGCATAGCTAGAAGCGGAAGGCTCAATGATACCTGCTTCCAAAAGTGTTTGTATTTGCTTTCTCATTTCCGGCTTCAAACTGTAAGGGACTCTATACGACTTTGATCTAACCGGGATATCATCAGTTAGAAAAATGCGGTGTTGGATGATGGGACAAGCACCCAAATCAGCAGAGCTTTGCGAGAAAATCTGCTTGTACTTAGACAACAAATCCATCAGAGCTGCACGTTGATCGTCATTTAAATGAGAAAGATCTATGTCTTTAGCCCACGCCTCAAAATTTTCCTCGCCAGAATTTTCTTCAATTACATTTACAGAGTTAATATCAGTTGAGGTATTTATGAGATGTACGTTAACTAACTTAGTGTGTTTATTTAAAATTATGTGGTCATCAGTTAAATTTATTAATTGTACTAAACAAGTTAAGTCTTCAGTTAGTAGAAACTGAGTTGGCGATTAAAAAGGAATTTAAATTTAAGTCACAATTTGGTTCAATAAATACAGTCTGGTCTATGAAAGTAGCGTCAATGTCCGGTATACTGACGTAAACAATTTTTTGGGACCTGGCAGGAAGAGTAACTTTTCTAGGCAACATGCCAAAAAGCGAAAGAAAATTAGGCTCTGGAATAGAATCAGATTGCAACGGTTCCTCACAGACTTGAGTGTCTGACGCGCAGGCTTCACTAAAATTTGGCAGATGTTCATTCATCCAACAGATGCTGACCCTCTCACATGACAAAGTACTGTTTTCACAGTTTAAAATAAAATTATTTTCCTTAAGAAAATCTAAGCCTAATACTATGTCGAAATTGGGGGACAGCATAGAAAGAGCGACAAGAAATTTTGCTTGAAGAGAGATACCATTAATTTTTATACTACACTTAATTACATTGTGAATTTCAATATTAATTCCGGTAAGGGCACGCAACTGGAAATTTGGGCCCGAAATTTGTTCAAAAGTTTCCAATGAATTAAAAACTTGTTGTGAAATCAGACTCACACACGCCCCTGAATCAACAAGGGCCGAAAATTTGTTTTCCCCACACGTCACGGAAATAATGGGGAGGGAAGTAGGTAGTAAACTACCAACCTCGGGAAAAGGATCCAGAAGGGGTTCAGCGGAGTGCTGCGATCCTGGGCAAACTCCTCCCTTTATTAGTTTGGGGAATCCGATTTTGATTCCTCATTTTTACTTTTTCTATCTTTCGCTTCCTCCCTCATTCTTTTCCTACAGAAGCGGCTAATGTGGCCTACGGCCGAACAATAATAACAGGTGACATCTCGGCGCAGCTGGCTAAAACGAGGCGGTTGTGGACGCGTTCTCTCCAAGTGCATCCTATCTAACTGTTGCTGCATTTCAGCTAATTGTTGTGTGACCAACTCTAAGGAGCGAGTATAGGTCTCTGTCACATTGCGTACCGCTTGCGCAACCTCATTTTCTACTTTTGAAGCCTGGACCATATTAACATTAGTTGTGAAACATCTAAAAGATTCTTCTACACGCTTTGCCACCTCTTTGGCGTCACTAAAAGTTGCTGGATTTACCACCATCACCTGAGCTCTAATATTTGGGTGGAGACCAGCTCTAAATTGGGACAACAGCATATCCTCTTTAAAGGATGAAGGAAGCGGTTCAGATGCGGACTTTGCCTTAAGGTTGCTGTTAGCAACACCTTCTAAACGCGTGGCGAACTCCCTAACAGACTCGCCTACCGCCTGTGTACAGGAGGTAAAGTTAGAAATCACTTGCGCGTAATCTTTAGCCTCTGCGAAATGATCCTGACAGACCTGCCTGTACTCTTTGAGCATCTCAAAAGATTTGCCCTTAATGGAAGATAAAAAGAATTGTTTCGCGGGGCCCTCCAAACGGAGCTGGGACATAGCATCGATTGCTGATCTGTCCAGCCTGAGGCCTTAGTGACTGCTTCGAGGCTGTCGAAAAAATCATTCACATTCTTTCCCGTAAGGGATGGCAACATTGTTACTAAAAGTGGGCATGGTACTGGGGTAGTACCAGAGGCACCAGATGATTCACTATTGGATTGCATTACACACAATTTAATTAAAAACAATGTTTTCCCCCAAAATGATAAGTATAAAATGCTAAAATATTGTTTATGCAAGTTTCATCACACCAAAGCTGAGTTTTTAGTTCCGACAGGGGTCACGGCACCAAAACTTCGCCGTGTTGCCATAAAAAAAATTTTAGATATGCATTAAAATAAATTTGAAAGATTTGCGTTGTGTTCTAAAGTTAAAGGCAAAGCACCAAACATTAATTTACCCGAACCCCTGGTTACGGTCGGAATTCCCTCAGCTGAAAAGGAACTTGGTGTGGTTGAAACATGCATACACAAGAAAGACACAAGTTATTGCAAGAAAAATTTAACATTTTATTCCAATTGATATACTATTGCAGTTTAAGACATGAAGGGATGGCATTAAGTTTCGACTTCTACACTCAGCGTTTCACAGACATTTTAAACTCTTGGCACACTCATGATTCACTACATTGTGGCACTTCAGAAATATAAATTAACACATTTTACAGCTTTAGAGATTTTCACAGGGCACTAGGCCAAAGATTTACATATAAGATTAAAGATTATCCGTCATGCATGTCAAATTTATTTGTGTCCTGAGAGGCCTCCCAAGAAAGGGGTAACACTTCAATAACAATAAGCACACATTAATAACTATGTAGAAAAGCACATTTCAAACTTTGGCTGAGATACACATGATCCTTGCAAAAAAAAATTTGATTTTTGTAGAATACAAAGAAAAAAAAGAAACAAAACTTTAACAATTAAAACATGGATTTAAGAATGTTGTGGAGAAATTAAAGGTTAATTATTGAAGGGGACTGGTACTAAGTAGAAACTACGTTAAGGGGGATGTGGGGCTTGATGCCCGTGCCCAAAATGGCGCAACAGGGTGAGCAGAATGGAAGTGTGTCCAAGTGGATGGCCGCAAGACACCAGGGGGGTCCTAGATAAACTTTCATAGCCGAGGGAGACGGTCTTAGAGATGGAAAATGACGTGGAAAGATCTTACTGCTTCATTCTGGGTGTGGTACGACAAAGGGACCGCTCCTTCAAACACGGGCCAGCGATGTAGACCTCGGCGATTACATTCAATTTGCTCCCGCGACGACACTTGCAATAAAATGGAAAAACATCACCTGAGTCATTCCGATGACAGTGACTCCCCTTTCAGACCGCGGCTCACTCGCCTGGACACCGGTGCATCACTCAAGACCTTCTCATGGTGGTTGAATTATGATGGAAATTATGATGGTAAATGCATCCGCCTCTCACATGACTGCTCTGATCCCTGCTATGAAGACATCTTGAATGGGCCTGAGACTAACCCGATGCTAGTCTCCTTGCTTCAGGCCTCAACGAGGGAAAAAATTTGAAACTCCGCCGCACTCAAGCTCATTCCAATCTCAAATGATGCTCTCCTCTCTTTCCAGCCGGCGCTTTTCTCCCTCCCCCCCCCTCACGCGCTGCTTCCTCAACCAATGACAGATTGCCAACGCCAGCTTCCTTCTCGAAATCTCTGGAGAGAAACGCGCGGGGAAAAGGAGTCCGTGTGCAAAGCACCGATCTTCTCTGAAAATGGCGGACGATTTTAAGATGGCGAGAAATCAGATGAAGCGTCACACGAAATGAAAAAAAAAATGGCGATTGACCGAAACACTACCTAGGCCGTAAAAATGGTCAAATCGCACGGGGGAAAAGCTCAAAATTAAGAATTATTCCTAACTAGGACCAAACTGTAATCCAAAATATTATTAAAAGAATAAAATAAAAGGAAAACATTTAAATTTAAGTAAATATCTTAGGATTTAGCTTCAGAAGTAGGAAGAAAAAAAAATAACATGGGGTCACCACATTGGTATCATAGAAAAACAGACTTAAGGCAAAAACATAATAAATAAAGTAAATTAAGCAAATATTTAAAAGAAAATATTTAAGGAAGCATTAAAGATATATCATTATTAACTTAAAAAAAGGTAAAATACTCATTAAAAGATAGCAAAATTATTGTAAGTTATTGAAAAAGAAACACTTGTTGCAAAACTTATTATTAAAAAAACAAAATCACTTTAAATAAAAATGGGTTGATTGTAAAACTTATTATTAGAAAAATGCAAAGTCAGTTGAAATGAAAATAGGTTGATACCACACATCACATTCTGCCTTTGAAAGGCATTTGCTCCAGTAAGCACTGACGTGTTCTTGGCCATCTATCTCCTGGGACAAAACTGCTCCGACACTCTCCTTACTTGCGTCTGTGTCCAGGATAAATGGCTTGTCAGGGTGAGGATACGACAAGATCGGCGAAGATGTTAAAGCCATCTTCAGTCCGTTGAATGCGTACTCACATTCCTCAGTCCACAGAAATTTCTGTCCAGTCTCGGTCAATTTGTGAAGAGGTCTTGCAATTTGAGAAAAACCCTTCACGAATTTTCGATAGTAAGTACAGAGACCGAGAAAACTTCGTAAGTCATGGATATTCTCCGGACGACTCCAGTTCTTAACTGCTGACGTCTTTTCAGGATCGGTTCGGACTCCGTGGGCAAATATTATTATGTGCCCGAGGTTAACGTACTTCCCGACGGAACAAGTTGCACTTCGACGGACTTAGTTTCAAGTTTGCCTCTTTTAATTTCTGCAGTACCGTTTGAATGTTCTTGAGATGCTCTTCGAAAATCCTTCCGACGATGATGATATCGTCCAAATAGACGAGACATGCTTCGTAGGAGAGTCCTCTCAACACTGTCTCCATTAGACGCTCGAATGTAGCCGGTGCGTTGCAGAGTCCAAAAGGTATAACTTTGAACTGCCACAATCCTTGTCCCGTGGTAAATGCAGTCTTTTCACGGTCATCGGGATGAATTTCTACTTGCCAGTAGCCACTCTTGAGATCCAGAGTGGAAAACCATTCATTTCCCGATAAAGTGTCCAATGTGTCATCTATCCTGGGAAGAGGGTAGCTTTCTTGGTAATGTCATTCAGACGTCTGTAGTCAACACAGAACCGGGTGGAACCATCCTTCTTCCGGACCAAAACAATTGGCGAGGCCCAGGGACTAGTCGATGGCTCGATGACGTCATCACACTGCATCTCCTCTAAAAGTCTGCTCACCTCTTCTTGCTTAGCAAACGGCAGCCGCCTAGGATGTTGCTTGATGGGAGAATGGCTGCCTGTATCTATCCTGTGTTGAGTTAAGCTCGTACAGCCAAAGTCACCCGAAGTTCGGGAGAAGAGGTCTTCAAATTCAGCTATTACTTTCTCCGCAGCGCTTCTCTGTTCTGCCGTTAACTCCACGTCTTGCATTAATTCCTTCATCAGGCACTCGGAAGATTTAGCTGTCGTTTGGCTGGTATTCTTATTAATGCAGGTAACAGGAGTGCATGTCGCCAACATTTCATTTTTCTTTATCACCTTCGACTTGTCCGTCACATTTGCTACTCTAACTGGAATTTCTGTTCTCGACAAGTCCACAAGTGTTGCTCACACAAGTACGCCTCTGACAGAATCACTATTGCTTGGGTGTTCGATTAATCCAAAACGGAATTTATTGCTTTCTTTTACTGTTCCAGAAATTATTGAATCAGAGTGATATCAGTCTGGGCTATTATTTGCTGAACAAGCAAAACAGTTTCATTTCTAATATTGAACGCAGCTATTTCTTCTGAGTCTGAACAAAGCTCATTATTCTTAAAGTCCAAATTAAATTTGTGTGATTTTAAAAAGTCCAGTCCGAGAATAAAAGAGTCTGTAATATTGGCGACATATACCACATGGTCGTATCTGGCATTTCCAAATGTGATTTCTACTTGCGCTTTTCCGCCCACTTCGATCTTGTCACCTGTCACAGTCTGGAGGGTCAGCGAGGGCGGAGTCCAGATAATCTTCAAATTTAATTTCTTGGCCAGATCCGTCTTTATGATGGTTACGTTCGCTCCAGTATCAATCACCATGTAGCATGGGGAACCATTAACGTATCCCAGTATGAAGAGTCCATTACTGCCGCCATTCACTGATGAAATCTGTAAGACTTTCAAACGAGGATTTTGAATATCCCTCAGCCTCTGTTCCTGAAAGTCATCTCTTTTCTGTCTTTCTTCATGGGCTTCTCTGGTGCATTGATAACTGCGATCTTTACGACGAGAGTTCTTTTGTGCATCACAGTATTTTCATAAATGCCCCTCGCTGTTGCACCTCCAACATTTTACTTTCTTTGGGCCATCTCTCGTTCTATGAGATCTTCAATTCTCTTCAACCTATTCTCGACGCTCTCTGTGTCTTTGTCAGCTCCCTCTTGGACCGTGACAGCTCTAACGGCATTCCGATCTTTCCTGACGGTCCGCTGAGCTGCTTCTAGCTTCATTGCGAAGAAGAGAGCAGATTTCAAATCCTGATAATCCTCCAACATAAGAGACTTTTGGGTTTCTGGATCACGGATGGCTTCAAGAAAATGACGCACCGCCATTTCTTCTCTGATATTATCAAGGTGGTCCATGTAGGCTAGATGACACAGCCTATCTATGTCCGAAGCCAGCTCTTGAAGGGTCTTGCCAGATCTCTGCATCCTTGACTTAAGTTGGATTCTACTATATTCTTTCTGGCACTTCTCTCCGAATTTCATCTCCATGGCACTGGCAAGGGCGTCAAAATCTCCTATCTTCGTCGCTCCGATAGTTTGCAATACATTAATTGCATCTCCGCTAAGGGAAGCGGCCAGTTGGTTCACTTTCTCCGACTCGCTCCAACCATTGGCTCTGGCGACGATCGAAAATTGGGTCTTGTAAGCTTCCCAGGGAGTCTTTCCGTCATAAGGCGTTAGTTTCACTGCTGGGTGGCGTGACGGCAACCTGATATTTTCTGATACCTTTCCCAGCTTTACCAGACTGTCCAGTTCTTCTTCTAACTTGTGATCGATCTTTTCCTCAATTCTTTCCTCGTATTTCGCTTGACTTTCTTCCAGGAGCGACATTCTCTTCTCCATATTTTCTTGATTTGTCTCTACTCTCTCCAGTCCGGATTTCATTTCTTCTAGCCCGGCTTCTATTTTCCGCTCCAGTCCTGATTTCATCTCGTCGTGTGCGGCTCTTAACTCCTCCAATCCGGTTTTCATTTCATTGTGTGCAACCTTTAATTCCTCCAATCCGGTTTTTGTCTCGACTTGTCTGGCTACAATTTTCTTTTCTAAATCCATCTGTCCGGCTTCAATTTTCTTCTCTAAATCCGCCTTCATCTGTTCTTGTCCGGCTTTCATTTCCTGCATCATATTCATGAGCTTTTGAAGTTGTTCTTCCATTTTTTTTGTCTAGTCAAAACCATAAACTGGAAAATTAAAGTCTTTCTTTAGAACCCCGATTCTGACACCAAATGTTACGGAATTACTCTGCTGCTCCTGGGGTTCGTCGTTCTAAAGTTTAGTAGGTGTAAAAAAAGTTCAAGTAAAAAAGTCACTAGTAAGGATGGAACACAAACTTTATTGCTTCTAGATCTTCGTAGAACAATCAGCTGAACACAATTCACTAGCACAATCTAGCAGTAATGTGCTTTTAACAGTTCGCTTAGATTAGAAGCTCTCACAAATGCTGTATTTCTCACATAAAATAAGTCACTTTCACAGGCAAAAATTAAGTGAAAATATTCAAGAGATATAGTACACAATCCCTTAAGACACAGCAATGAAGAATTTACACACAGCACTTTAAAAACTGCTTCACAAAGCAAGCTAGAACACAGCTTCTATAGTACTATCAATTCACACAAATCAAGCGTACTGAGAGCTCTTCACACATTGAGTGTTCAACTCGCACTGAACTGTCCGGGCAGCACGCTGGTGGAATTTATATATATCCGAGGCAGAAGCTGCGAGCAGTTTCTAGAAAAATATATTACTCGAAGATTCCAGATAAAGCGAGAACATTGATTACGTCATAGAAGAGAAATGTTAGGTTATTATGCGTTTTTAATGCAGGAAAAACAACTTCCAGGCCCCATTGGGAAAATCGCACCAAATGACCAAAAAGTCGCCAAGCCTGGCGACTTTTGGCACCAAAAATAAGTCCTCAAAAGTGAAGAGATCTAAGCTCTAGGACCAATATTTCTCGAGTTTTCTAGAAATCCCATATATTTGAATGGGAAACCGAAACCTCCGTATCTCCGGTTCTAATTGGCTGATTTTGATGCAACAAAAAGCAAATTTTATCTATTTGAAACGTAGAATACGAATTTTGAACTATTTTAAGCCCCACAGCAGCGGTTTGCCCCAAAAATTCGTAACATTATTGTACTGGTATCAGTAAAAGTAAGTAGATATGCTAAGGCAATATTGATCAAAGCACAATATACCGCATTAATAAATATTTCGTGAAACTAAGCCTTCGGTGGTCGCAGACCTACCGAATTTTGCATATGGCTTCGCTAGGACAGATCCTAACACGCCTCGGAGCGATTTTTTCGAAATTCGAATTAGAAAATGTTTTATTTTATGTTTTGTCCGATTTTTAGCGATTTTTCTCCCATAATACGTAATAACGCCGGTAATTACACTCGCAAGAAAACGAAATTTACATCATCGGATAGAGGAGAAAATTTTCTTTTAAAAACTGTTCGGACTGTATAACATAATTTGCAGATTTTTGGGAATTTTTCAAATAAAATTAAATTTGAAGCTGACTTTCGTAAAATATTTTTAAAACTGCTGCATCTTGAATTCTATCTGTCATAACTTTTTTATATTTTGCCAAATGACAGAGCATACATTTTGCCCTCTTTTAAAAGAAAAACCAGAGGAAAATATAAATTAGGAGATTTTTTATGAGTTTTTAAGTAAAGAAGGATTTTCATTTCAATCACAGCAGCTTAAAAGTTTGGGTATGATATCCTGCGGTTTGGTTGTCTTGGAGACAATAACAATGATTAAAATTGCCAGTTGGAAAAAAAAAAAAAAAATTATTTAAAAATAACAGAGTTTTCACATGTGAAATGTGCGCCACTTTCACGTCACGAGTTTAAAACCCCTTTCGAAACTCAATGAGAATAACGGACTCACAAGCAAAACATACGCCGCTCATGTGAAATAATTCTATATTTTACTTTAGATTGCCAGAAAAATAATTGAATGCTGTTTTTTCACAAGTGAATTATCTAGCATTATTTTCCATTGAGATTTTAAACGGGTCACGTTTTCGAAGAGCAGGAAATATATTGCGGTGTTAAACAGGGCCTGATTATGACCAACAGGGGGCCCCGGGCATTGTTGAATTTGGGGGCCCCCCTTCTATAAAATTTGTTTTATTTTTCATAATTTTTTTTTTATAAAAAAAAAGAACAACATTTGAATTTGGGGGCCATTTCGAGCCGGGGGCCCCTGGGCAAAGTCCCGATTTGCCCGTGCGATAATAGGGCCCTGGTGCTAAATACTCCAATTTGCAAGAATTATGCGTAAAAATTTATGGAGAGCTGATTTAGTGGCAACCATAAAGGGAAATAATTATCGTTTATGCTAATGCATAAATTGCAAAGAATCACCAAAGTGTAATAGACTACATTCGTGGCAAATATCTAGACCGTTTCTTTAAATTAAGCATTAACGGTTGCAAAACGAAAATATATTGTATGGGTATCAGTAAAAGATAGTATAAGTAATAGTAAGTAGATATGCTAAGGCAATATTGATCAAAGCACAATATACCGCATTAATAAATATTTTGTGAAATTAAGTCATATTCATTTTTCAACAGCCGTATTACATCACAGCTAACAAAACATTAAGTAATTCTACGTCGGGTTAATATATCCCGCGGTAGTTTCAACAGAAAAGACTGTAACACAACTTTTTTCTTGGAGATTCTGTTTTGTCACAAGTAGTTATGATCGCATTTTAGGAAAATGTTATCTTCTTGCCTTGCGAAGAGCGGGTACACAACTATTTAATTATAAAATAAAACGGTACTCCACATCATGTAGTATCTAAGGTATTAATGGCATAACTTAAATCTAAAAAAGGGTATGATGCAGAAATGAGACATTTTGAAAATTAGGAATTTTCACTGCAAACCGTCAACGCTTTTCTTTTCTGATCGCGAATGACACCGACATAGTTTTTTGCATCATAATATTAACAATGGTCTCAGGTCAGTACTTATACTAACTTTACAAATAACTAATGAGTAACTTTGCATCAAGAATCAAATCATTTTGCTTATTTTTAGATCCGAAATCACTGGAATCAATTCGAATTATACATGTAAGAAAAAGTTTCTTTCCCTACCATGCGGAGAACGGGTACGCAGCTAGTACATACATAAAAACTGAAAAATATGTTGTTAAAAAATTAGAAAAAAAAATAAATTATTATTTTTTAAACATTTCCAGCAATGTCTGTTGCTTAAGTTTTGGTTTTTGTGCAATAACTTTTTCTCATATCCAGTAAACGGACATAATTTCATGTTCTGAAATAAAGACTCTTTGTTCTAGTCCTTTAATTGCTTTATCCAAGGCATTTATTAAGTGTTCTGTTGAAATTTTTTCATCAGAACTTTCATTGTCGCTGGCATTGTCACTTTCATCGTCAACGGTTTGAGCTTTACTGCTAAGCACGCTTTCAACAATTTCGTCATCGTTTAGTGAATAGACAAATGGCACATTGTCTATGTTCATTACTTCATCAATATCTGATTTTTCCAAATTCAATTTCCCAAATTTTGCATAGTTTAACAACTCAGCAATCTCTTTCTTTTTTAGACGTGTGGAAACCTTTGAAACTTGTACTGCTATCGTCTGTGGAATCGCTAAATAGTATAGCTGGCAGTAGATTGAGCCATGGATTTTGTAGAAGTTCTTCATTTATTTCATTCTATGCGTTTGCAGCACACCAAATCGCATCTTTTATACTAAAGTTCTTCACGAAGTCGGAAATGCATTTGTCATCATTGATGTAATTAAGCATCTTGAGTAAAAAGTCACTTTTGTAGCAGAATTTTAATGAACGCAATAATCACATATTCATAGGCTGTATCAATGACGTGCAATTGGGCTGCAAAATTAGAACATGAATATCGTCTTTTACTAGAACTGTGGTGCTGGGGTGAGCAGAACAATTGTCCAAAATTAATACGATTTTGCAGTGTCTGGCAAACCTACATTGTTGGTGAGCACATGCATTAGGAACAAAATAGTTTTTGTAGCATTCTAGAAATAATTCCTTTGTAACCCATTCATGTTTGTTTACTCTGACAGGATTTAGGTGCAATACTTTTAATGCTCGACGACGTGCACTCTTTCTAATAACCAATAACTTTAATTTATGACTATGTGCAGCATTGGCACATGCTAAGACAATGAGTCTCTCTTTTACATCTTGGAGGGATTTTTTTCATCTGCTGTCGCTAGAGTATTTTGGGGTACATAGTGCCAAAACAAAGACGTTTCGTCTGCATTATAAGTAAGCTCATACGATATTTGCTCATTAGCCAGCATTTTCGTAAATTCCTTTAAAAAAAATCACTGCCTTCTTCATCTGCACTTGCTCTTTCAACGCATATTCGTAATTAGCGAATACCATGCCGATTCATGAATTTTTCCAGCCATCCAGATGAGTAAGTAGACGGTGAACTTACATTCATTTTTTCATAGACTATTTTAGCTTGCTCCATTATGATGGAACACTATTTAGATGGGATATTTTTTTCCTAATTTGACAAATGGAGACAGTTATGATAATATTCACAAATTATTTTTAGTGTTCCTGTAAATTATGTTACATGTATGAATTTTAGCCTATGTTACTCAGGAATAGTGTAGCTTTCAGTGGAAAAATCTTCGTGAATCAGGGAAAAGTCAGTGGTAGAATCAGTTAAGCAGTTACCAGGGGCGTCGCAAGCTATGGTGACCAGGGGACACGTCCCCCCCCCCAATTCTTTAACTAGGGGGGACAGAAGGGGACTGAGGAATACTGTATACTTTTTGTTAAAAATGCTTAACAGTAAAAAAATAATAATAATAATAGGCGAAGTCCCATCCCAAAGCAACTTTTTCTCTCACTTTGAGAGAGAGAGTTGGGTACATTTCTTTTCTTGTCTTTTTTTTTTTTCTTTTAAGACTACTGGACAATACAGTATCAGATTCGGATGCTCCCCTAGGAAGAACCCCCAATGTCTTCTTATGTTGCTGTCTGCCCAAGGCATTAGGTTTATTCTTATTATCTGCATAATCTTATATAATAAAATCCGAGAGTAAACATTGTATGTATGTAGGTAGGTTTGTGACCACCTATGTTCTTGCGTGCATCTCTCGATCGCATTGCGCCGAGACGGTTGGTCGCAGACCTACCGAATTTTGCATACGGCTTCACTGGGACAGATCCTAAGATGCCTCGGAGCGATTTTTCCGAAATTCGAATTAGAAAATGTTTTATTTTATGTTTTGTCCGAATTTTCGTGATTTTTCTTGCATAATACGTAATAAGGCCAGTCATTGCACTCGCAATAAAACGATATTTACATCATCGGATAGAGAAAATTTTCTTTCGAAAACAGTTTGTTTTGACTATGTAACATATTTTGCCGATTTTTGGGAATTTTTAAAAAGAATTTCTCTTTTGACGACGTCTGCGTAAAAATAATTTTAAAACTGTTGCATCTTTCATTCTATCTGTCATAACTTTTTTATATTTCGGCAAAAGACGGAGCATATATTTCGCCCACTTTTAAAAGAAGAACGGAGGAAAAATATAAATTAGGAGATTTTTTACGAATTTTTATGTAAAGAAGGATTTTGAATTCAATAAAAGCACTTTCAAGATTTCGGTATGATATCTTTCGCTATGGTTGTCTGGAAAACAGTAACAATGAATAAAATTGCCATTTGGAAAACATAAATAAAATGAGTTTAAAATAACTGAGTTTCCACATGTGAAACGTTCGTGTGTCTACGTCATTTTGGTCTAACGAGATTAAAACCCCTTTCGAAACTCAGGGGTTTCAAAATAACGGGCTCACAAACAAAACATACGCCACGCACGAAATTATTCCCTATTTTATATTACGTTGCCAGAAAAAGAATTGAATGCTGTTTTTTCAACGATGAATTATCCAGTATTATTTTCGATATAATTTTTAAACGGGACACGTTTTCGAATCGCAGGAAATATTTTACGTGCTAATTATGCCAATCTGACAGGAATTATGCATAAAAATGTATTGAGAGCTGTTTTAATGGCAGCCAGAAAGTGAAATGATTATCGTT
This sequence comes from Cheiracanthium punctorium, assembly GCA_038373885.1. Taxonomy (NCBI): domain Eukaryota; kingdom Metazoa; phylum Arthropoda; class Arachnida; order Araneae; family Cheiracanthiidae; genus Cheiracanthium; species Cheiracanthium punctorium. The sequence goes on along the minus strand of JAWZYV010014580.1, from coordinate 52,420 downwards.
TATACTAATGCGTAAATTGCAAAGAATCACCAAAGAATAAAAAACTACATTAGTGGCAAATATCTAAACCGTTTCTTTAAATTAAACTTTAAAGATGGGAAAAAGGAAAATATATTGGTATCAGTAAAGGATACTATAAGTAATAGTTATTAGATATGCTAGGACAATATTGATCAAAGCACAATATACCGCGTTAATAAATATTTTGTGAAACTATTAGTTTCTTTTCGTTTTTTAACAGCCACCTTACATCACAGCTAACTAAACATTAAATAATTCTACTTCGCGTTAATATATCCCGCGGTAATTTCAACAGAAAATTCTGTACCTGAACGTTTTTTTTTCTTGGAGATTCTGTTTTGTCACAAGTAGTTATGATCACATTTTAGGAAAATGTTCTCTTCTTGCCTTGCGAAGAGCGGGTACACAGAACTATTTAATTATAAAATAAAACGGTTCTTCTCATCATGTAGTATCTAAGGTATTAATGGTATAACTTAAATCTAAAAAAGAGTATGATGTAGAAATGAGACATTTTGAAAGTTAGAAATTTTTAGGAACCGCCACGCTTTTCTTTTTCTGATCGCCAATGACACCAACATAGTTTTTTGTTTCATAATATTAACAATGTTCTCAGATCAGTATTTATACTAACTTTACGAATAACTAATGTGTAACTTTACGCCAAGAGTCAAATCATTTTGTTTATTTTTAGATTCCACATTACTGGAATCAATTCAAATTATACATGTAAGAAAAAGTTTTGTTCCCTACCATGCAGAGAACGGGTACGCAGCTAGTTTCTTTTAAAGACCGCACAAACTATTCAGTGGCTCCTCAGTTTGGTATCGAGAAGAGTGGTTAGTTCAAATTTCAGCCTTCTGCCATGTCCAAATACTTGAAGATGTCTCACAAAAGACTTCCGTCCATTCCCTCAGAGAAATAAAAACACAGATCTACATGTAATAGATTCGGGTATGTGAATAGTCGGAGCAAGACAGAGGGCGGGGGTACACGAGTGGGTAACATTTTCTAGGAAATTAGTAGGGAAAAGCACTTTTTTGTTATTGACCGGTAGAATTTACAGGATGTGATCAGTCGTATGTCTTCTTTCACAGAGCATCACAAGTTTCCCCCCCCCCCCCCCATGAGTCCTTATTTTTGTTAAATTACCATGGGTCCGCCGAAAAAAAAGTTAAAATCGCACAATATTGAGGTTTTTTTTTTAAAGCAAAGATGGAAGACACTAAAAAGGACGAAACATTGCTGAGTGAAAGTATTGATATTGCTTTAGAAACAGAAGGTAAGAACTTATTTGGAGATTATTTTTTCCCAGTATGTATCCAGACATATTGTATCGAGGAATGGGCGGGAGACTGAAAGAGCCTTAGTGTTTTGTTTTTTTGTTGTTTTTTTTTTGGGGGGGGGGATTCGTAAAAGTATGTATCAAAAGAAATTAAGTAGTTATGATAAACCCAGTTGTCAGTAGAGGAACCAGAGAAGGGGACTAGGGGGCTTCCGACACCCCCCCCCCAAAAAAAGAAAGAAGAAGATTGCTGAAAGGTAATATTCTGCTTAATTATACTATTTGGATAGACAAAATTATCTTTTTTTTTAATAAGCTCCTCCCAAAAAATTTTACATTGGTTTAGACTAAAATTGTGCTTTATGGTATATTTTGTTTGGGTAAAATAAGCTCCTTTCAAAATTTATTCCCTCCCAAAAATTATTTATCAATCTGCCACTGATGGTGGTCCTAATTACTCGAATTTTTTTCAGTCATGTGATTTTGTTTGGATAATTACGACCATCACCTTAACTTTTAAGAAAATAATTCTACCGAAACAAAATTTTTACTAGATATGCTTTAAAGGTCAAAACTTCTGAAAATTAATGGAAGCGAAAGTTTCCCTGTAATTAAGAGTTAAACATTCACGAAGTTTAAATTTGTAAAAAGTTGTAATAATTACCCTCATCTGAGCCTATTTTCATTAATCTAAATTTTTGCTTAAGTTGCTCTTCACTTATTAAATAGTTTTTTTTTTTTAATATTCAATTTAGTATTTTTTTTATATATTGTATTAAATTTAATCAAACTTCAAGTTTGATAAAAGAAGTGTCGTGTTCTTTTCTGGTCATTATTACTTTTAAAAAATAGCTAAGTTTGGGAAGTTTGTTAAATGAGGATTCTACTAACTATTTGCCAATGTTGAAAACAACGTCTATTCCCTGTGTAGTCCTTTGTCTATACCCAGCTATGGGCTAAAGCTCTGTCAGCCCCTCTCCAGGCCCTACGAGAGGTGAGGGGGCAGATGGGGCGACGCCCCTGGGCTCGTGTTCAGCTGAAGTGCGTCCGTGAATTTTTCAGAAGGTGTTACGAATTTCATTTATAGATCCGTAATTAAAATCTTTTTTAAATAGACTAAAGTTTGAATACATAATTCTAGAATGATTTAGATGGCAGAAATATTAATTCTACCATTTAAATATTAGTATTTTTTCAACCTTCAAACATGAATTAAAAGTACTATTACATATAAGAAAAACTTCCCTCCCACTCTCATTCCTTTTAGCATTTTATATGAAAATCATTAAAAAGAGCAGTTTCACAAAAAAAATTCCTTCTGTCCCTCCTGTTTTTTCAATCTTTTGTGCTTTATGAAAGAGGCCAGGAAGATTTTCGCCCGGCCTTATAAAATTTTTCTCGGAGACCCTGCCCCTCTCCCTCTGGATAAGCTATAGATATTTCTGTTTTGTTTTAATCTGTATATCTAACATCTATAGCATTAGTGAATTTATTCCAATATCAACGTTAACTTGAAAAGGCAAAGGAACAAGTGCAAAGTCAATAAATGGTCTTTTTTTATAAACTTTATGATACACACATTTAAACATCCGTATACAGTTAATTTTTGAACGAAAAAGAAATTGTTTTGATGTGGCAAATCTGACAGGACTGATGGGAATCGGTCCAGATTGAATGAGTGCCGTATAGCAGTCTCTATGTGTGAAAAACTTAGATGTTGATATTGATAGTGATGTCACGATTATGAGGCTTTGAAGGGAAAATTGTGATTCCAATTCATTTAAAATAGTTATTCCAGATTACCCATTTTATTTTTATTTTTTTCACTAATAAAATGATTTCCTCCGCATGAAACATTGTGGGGAGGGGGGGCTGACCCCCAAAAAAAAAATTGTTCACATGCAAAAAGTTTCCACATGCTTCCAGACAGGGACGTACCCAGAAAAAAATTTCTGAGGGGGTCCAGACGGCGAAAACGGCAGAATTTTTCACAAAAAGACTTCATCATTCTTATTTTGTTAACAAAAACTGAAATTTCGGAGGTGGTACGGACCCCCTGGACCACCCCCCTGGGTACGTCCTTGCTTCCAGAAGAGCAGGAAATTTGATTTCGGTATATAATAAAAATTGAACATGAAGTTATTTATTTTGATTGGACGAAGATTAAATATTTATATTCTTGTTATAAGTATCATTTTATGTATGTTTCTTCCACAAGGTTTTTATTTTATCTTTTGACACAGTATTTTGAGAGCTTTTTCTAAAGATTAAATATATTGAGTATAGACATATTTTTGTCAAATGTTTCTTCTAGCAGCAATTGTCATTGTCTCAAGTATGGACTTTCATCTTATAGTTTGAGCATCTCTACTTATTATAAAAGAAGGTGTCTGTCTGTGTGTGTGTCTGTCGGCAGCGTTACGGACAAACGGCTACACCTAGAAACACCAAACTTGGTACTCTGGAAGATGTAAATATGTAGTTGTGCACCTCGAAGCGATTTTTTCAAAATTCGACCTAGATTTTTTTTTATTTTATGTTTTATGCGATTTTTGGCATTTTTTCTCACCTAATTCGTAATGACGGCGGAAATTACGCTCGCAGCAAAACGGCATTTGTATCATCGGATAGAGGAGAAAATTTTCTTTTAAAAACAGTTTGTTCTGAATACGTAACATGATTTACCGATTTTTAGGAATTTTTTTTACTAACCATGTGTTTCGACAAATTTTTCGTAAAATAATTTTAAAACTATCGCATCTTGAATTCTATCCGTCATAACTTTTTGATATTTTGACAAATCGTGAAACATTCTTTTCTCCCTCTTTTAAAATAAAAACGAAAAAATTATGTAAATTAGATGATTTTTTATGAATTTTAATGCAGCCCAATGTTTAGAATTTAATAGCATCAACGCGATCTTACGCCATTCATTACATTGCGATCCCGGCACGAGAATTTATGTTCAGTTGTTGCCACAGAAAGGATTAGAAAAAAGGGTTTTTTCAACCAATCGAGTTTTTAAATGGGATATCGGAAATTCAATTCGCAAGTGAGGATCTATGACGTCAAATGCTTTAAGATACGTAAAAATTACGCCATAATTTTAAAACATTTATCCCTGCTCTTTTTTTAACACAAGGAGGCGATATTTTGATTAAAACTTACTTTAGAAATAAACTGAGAAATTCATGAATATTATTATTATTATAAGTGGCATTTTAATCCGTGCTTACTTAAAAATTGAAATATTTTAACGCGGCTGAATATGTTCTTTATTTTAAAAGCTACAAAATTCATTTTAAAGCGGGATATATTAAAAATTTTCTATTTACTGTTTTATTTTTCGCATTTAATTATGTTGCAGGCATGTATGTTTCCTAACATATGCATGTTGCGAGTATAGTTTAATTTTAACGTTGGATTACGTTCCTCCGTTCCTCTATTCTAATTTTCAACGTCGTTGTAAATTTTAATATGATACCTTTTGAAAGCTATTGAGCAAAATATCCAAATTAACTCATTCAACCAACTGGGGTATCTTTTACGGTAGTTAAACAGTGACGTCATAAATTTTTAAAAACGCCTCAAATTTGTAAACTCTGCAACTCTAACGCCCTGTCACAGTTATAGCGATTCTAAATCGCTCCTCGAGATTACAAAATTTGATGTGTACTTACCTATTATCCCAGCGGTCCGCCAAGACAAGCGAATTTTTGACAAGATAAATGCCGGGCACGTGAAATTATTAATGGTTTTGAATACGATTGGCGACAATTTAGCAACTCATTTGACTAAAAAATAGTTTGGCGAGAATGACCGCCGGGATAATACGTAAGTACCGTTTGATGTTTTCAGTAGACAGAACTATGAAGGATTTATAAGATATCTTTATATTGGATACATGGATATTTAAGTTGGCACTGCTTGAATATTTTTCACCACGGTGAGATTAAATGTTTGCGGTGCTAAATACGCCAATCTTACAAAACTATGCATAAATTAAACATGTATGGAGAGCTTCCTTAATAGCAACTATTATGTAAATGAATAATGTTAATGGTAATGCGTAAATTGCAAAGAATCGCCATAGAATAAAAAAGTCCCATTTGTGCGAAATAATGTAAGCTGTTTCGTTAAATTGAGCATTAAAGAGGGAGAAGCGAAGATAGATAGTATTAATATGCGTAATAGGTAGTATTATTAGATTTGTAAGGGTAATATGAATAAATCACAATATAGTACGTTTATAAATGTTTCATGATATTAAAAGTGTTCTGTTTCCTTTTTTCAAGGGTTGTTTTACAACCAACTGAACGATAAGTAATTCTAATTTGCGTTGATATATCCCGCAGTAATTTCAACAGAGGAGATTACTTGACCTTTTTTTAAAGTGAAATTCTGTTTTGTCACATGCAGATATGATTTTTGTGAAATATTCGCTTCTTCCCGTATGAAGAGCGGGTACTCAGCTGTTTTAAAATAAATAGTTGTCCATTTCATGTAGTGTCTGAGGTATTTAATGCTACAACTTGAACCTAAAAACAGTATGATGTAGAAATAACACATTTTGAAAGTCAGGAGTTCTCTGCAAACCGCCAAGCTTTTCACTTTTCTGATCGCGAATGACACTGACGCAGTTTTTTGAGTCATTATATTGCAATGATGCCAGGTTAGTACTCATGACGCAAACTTTACATCATAAGTCAAATAATTTTGCTTTTATTTTAGATTTCACATCACTGGAATTAATTGAAATTACACATGTAAGGAAAATTTTCGTTTCCTACCGTGCGAAGAACGGGCACGCAGCTAGTAGCTTAATAAAATTAATAGAGGGATGGAAAATCAAAAACTTTCTTTTGGAGCAGTAGTGAAACAGAAAAATCTCAATTTTGGAGCAACATTTTGCGGTTTTTGAGCAGCTCTTATTCATTTTTGTAGCAGAAAAACTTAGATTTATGAAACAAATTTCAATTAAAAGGCCACTTATAGATTTCACATGATCAATACAAATGTTCATGCAACCAATACCATTATGTGATGTGTGATGCTCTAACCATATATTTCTTCATCAAATATGTTTTGTTTTTATTAACAGCTGTTACAAACTAATATAACTGAACCTTTTCCTTTTCTAATGGCTGGGTTAACTGCAGATTAGGCATGATCACTGTGAGAGCCAGGAATGTTGACCAATTCATTATGGGAGAACCTAATAGGCAGGCCATCATAGCCCCCCTCCCCCCCCATGAGTGGTCTCCTAATTTTGAACCAATTCCAGATGAGAGACCTAGTAGTACATGGACTGGCAGCCCCAGCCTCATACGTATTGTTTGAACATGGAGGACATTTTAGCCACAAACGGCTTTTACATGGCACCAGTTCCCTTTAGCATACACGGTCTAACAACAGTCCAGCTGAGAGAAGTTGCTAGCCTCCCAAGTGCAGACTAAGTTCACTTTCAGTGTTCTGGGAACTGAGCTTAGAGACTAAGTCAGCCCAGCTACAAGCAGAATTAGGTCTAGTGTTCTACAACATGACCTCAAACACTCACAAATATTCTGCAAAGATTGCGATTGTCCTGCAATGTACAATGCACTTTCTGTTTTCTGGTAGGCCATTGCAGGACTGCTTTTTCCTTACACAGCAGAGTTGTCTCAAGGGCGGATTAAAGGGGGTGGTGGGGGTGACTGCCCCCCCCCCAAGAATAAAGAAATTAATGTAAAAGATCCTATTTTAGTTCCATAAAATGGATGTATACTTCAATCTTCTAATTAACTGCCCCCCCCCAACAAACTTGCATTAACCCGCCACTGAGTTGTCTTCAATTTCGGGCAGCTTTTATATGCAATTTCTGCTGCTATGCATAGCTGGATTTTCAAGACCCAGAGTTAAAAAATTTACAAAATGAGGCTCTTGAATTTGTAAGCTAAGTAAATGGTCAGATTTTTGGGTGGGGGGCTGCAGCACCCTCTCCTCTGGATATGCAGCTGCCGTCGACTTCCTATAAGTGTGCCCTATAATACAAAAGTGTATTGAACATTACCAGTTAAACTTAGATTAGTTATTATGTCCATTAGAGCCAAAATATTTAAACTAATTAGTTCTGATATTAAAAATCCCTTCAAATAAATATACAGTCAAACATGAGGCTGATTTAAATTATATTTAACCCAGCAAATGGAAGATGGTTTTTGTGAAATTAAACATGTTTTAGAACCCTTAACAATTAACTCATCTCCTGATAACTTTTGGTAACCAGGGGTCTGTCCAGGTCGAAATCGGGTCCGAAAACGGACCCTTCACAAAATTCAACAAGTTAAAAACGAACCCTTCACAAAATTCCATATCAGAAAAACGGATGCTTCACAAAATTCAGTTTGACCAAAACGCCCCTTTCACAAAATAACTATTGCACTTTTCAATTGAGTTAAGGAATTATCATTTAACGATCGCCGATCGTCACCCAATAATATCTTGGCCTAAATGTAAACAACATTGATGATGACGGGAGGTAGGTTGATTGGAGACACTAAGCCAGGGGGGTAAATTACACTTGTTTGTTCTTCCTCCTAAGTTCCTTCCACCTGCTACGTAGGAGCTCTCTTTCTGGGAATAAAAATCAGACTAGTAGCGAGCGCTCATTTATTAATTCTTTCCATACGAGTTGTGTTTATGCCAAATATGCCAATCTCGGAAAATTACAACGTTCTTCATGAATAAAGCCAGTGGCGTATGTAAAAAGGGCAGCCAGGTTGGGGAGGGGATTAAAAGAAAGCACTTTGTTTTCCAAACTGGCAGGTTTATGCACCATGTAGTAAATGTTCAGAAATCGTTTGATGCAATGTCAAAATTATTAACGGTGTTGTTCGAAAAAATCATGTGATTTTGGTACATAATTACAAATAAACTAATTATCCCAGGCACTTCAAAATTTTGAAACTGTCTCTTTACAAGCTGTACTACATATTGCAATAAACGATCCATCTGTATCCGTTTCAAAACATTTAGAAAAAATTCTTAAACATCAGAAATTTTCGCAAAGCGTGTCACTCTTCGAAAAATCTTGCAGCTCAGATCTCTGTTTAAGAATTTTTTCTGAAAATTTCACAAAAGCCACAGCATTTTCACTTATGGCAGTGTATAAAGCAGCTTATGAAGAACCCTCTGGAATTTTTTGGCGACCATGGTGCTATTCGTTTATTTCAATTTGTGTACCAAGACTAAAATCAGAGTTCTTTTCTTTCGACATACACCCTTAACTTAGTCCTAAATCTTATTCCTAAAGACAGACATAAATTCAGACCAATGCATGTTTTGAAATCGCGCAAACTTTCTAACTCGCAATAAGTCGTTTTGCATTTTGAAATGAATCCGTAATTCTCTAATGTTTAGTAAATATCTGTAATAACTATAAATAATCTGAAGTAGAAAGGCCATGTAATGATTACACTAAAAGCAATCATTAAGAACAACTTGCAAGAGTGCATAACATCCAATTCAAAACAACGGGAGCTGACGTCATTTATGTGGCTAAGTCTAAGCTTATTGTTTACTAAATCACAACTGCATACTTATCAAACATAACATCCTTATGGGTGAAATCATTTTGAACTCCCTTTCCCTCCCCCCACCTCAACTGAAAGCGTAATGTGCCAGATGGCCCTTTTACTTTGCTGAAAAAACAAACAGGGCATCTTTCAGATCATGCAAATGAAAAACAGAAAAAATAATTATTTATAAAAGGACATTTTATCTGGTTTCATTTAAAAAAAAAAGGCTGATTGGAATTTTGTGCAGGAACAGTTATACCTCCTGTTTTGTAAAGGGTCGTTTAAAAGTCGATTTTGACTTCACTGTATTGTCTCCTGTATAAGGAAAACTGTATGGTAAGGAAGGAGAAAAAGTCTTGGCAAATAAGAATGGAAAAACAGATCGACATACCGAGGCATAGGGGAGAGAAAAAGGACTGCCAGATGTTAAAGGGTTCCTGGGTGCCACGCCCTGTTTAATCGGTCGAGAATCCACACTGTGGAATGTGAAATGGGATAAATATAGGTTAATCACTGCTAAAGGCTGGAAAAAGGGGGGGGGGGAAATAGTGTAATACTCCATCTTTTCATTCTTGGGAGTGAACAACAAAGCATAGGAGTGATTTTATTGGGATTTAATGTATTTTTAAAGAGCGGTCATAGCGGTACACTACAGAGAAATGCTATCGGCATAGGCAGGGCCGTAGCAAGCAACAAATGATAGAAGACTGAAAATTTATAACTTAATTAAATTTTTTAAACTTAATGTATGGGCACATCTTACAGACTGGGAACTTTCTGTTTGGGGACCATATAAAAATGTACATTTGTATTTTTTAGATTTAATTTTCCAAAAATCATAATAATTACTGTAAAATTCTGTACCCCCCCCCTTTTTTTTACATAAATTAGTGAATTACTGTAAAATATTTAAGGAATAAAACCCCAGGTCAGTATTTTTGGGATATTCTGTGTACACTGAGAAATAATTTTTCTTTAATGGTACAAGTTGAAATTAATTTTTAAAAATATAATGTTAGCTAATTTCTCCTATTTGTAATTACAGTAGAAGATCGATATACCGCAATTCTATTAAACGCAATTCTCCATAAACCGCATTGCCACTGCGGATGTAAACAGAGAAAATCACAAGAAATTTCTACAATGTGCTTTTTTTTTGGGGGGGGGGGGGCTTTCGTAGGGAATTAATTTTGAGATAAATCCCACAACATGTCAAGCTTAAAATAAACAATTATTCTCCGATGCATGCATTATCAGCATAACAGCTGGCCGGCCGGGTCAAAGAGGAAGAACTGTTTACTTTAAAAAAACAAAGAACCTCTCCCTTTTTCCTTCCTTTATCCAACCTCTCTCTTTCTCCCTCCTCTACCATTGACTTCCCCCCAAACAGACATTTACTTTTTAGTGATATTCCTCTTTGTATCCTTTTTAGTGATATTCCTCTTTGTATCTCTTCCCTTTGGTGTGTGTGTGTGTGTGTGTGGGGGGGGGGGAATGCACATAGCTATTTTTACTTTAGAATATGCAATGTTTCTTTAAGTTTGACAAGAAAAAAAGTTTTTAAATGAATGGTTTTCTAAACAAAGTTGCCCCCCCCCCTGCCCGACAATATGCTTATGTCTCAATATTGGCAGTAAAATACTTCTAAACAGGCTATGAGAAGTAGGGGAGGGTGAGTTTTCTCAATGTAACACTATTTTAAAACTGAATTTTGGAACTGGATTTAATCCATCATTAGTTAAAATGAAAACTGCTGAACTAATGCATTGTGCACAAAATGGAAGGCAGTCAGTTTGAAAACCTGCATGAAGACAGCATTTTGAATATTTGGTAATTGATGATAAGTCACAAATTGTTAATCATTTGACCAGTGCTGAAATAATTTCCTCTGTTTCAAAACAAGAGGAAAACAATTCGAAACAGAATCAAATGCTGGAGAGAAAGTTGAAAAACTTTCAGAATCTGAAGAAATTTCCATAAGAGATCAATATTTCAAACTCCTAGAAACACAAGACTGTGTAACCGAAGTAAAATTATTACCTGTTCAAAGGCTGCAAACTTTAATGCTTTTGGTAATTTCAATTTATTTATTTATTCTGTAAATAAATAAATTGCTTTTTTTTAAATAGTATTTGTATTTAAAAATTATTTTTAAGCATTATATTTATGTGCTCCAGCTATATTTTAATATGTTTACTAGGGAAGTTTAATGATATCAGTGAATGATCCATATAACGCAAAATTCTGTATAATGCAAAACCTTGCGTTTCGAGGTTTGCGTTATAAAGATCTTCTACTGTATCTGCAACTTATTTTTGATTTCCCTTCAATTGTTGAAATTTAACTAGATTTAAAAATTGCATTTTTCACATCGTTAGTATTAGAGTATTTCCAGTCGAAACTGACAGACACTGTAATATTTAAAAATTACTAAAGTTTGAATTTGGGGAGTAAATAAAAGTGTTTAGTACCTGCAATTTAAAATCAAAACTACCATGGCCTACGTTTATTATAAAATCTATTTTTTAATCATTTAAAAGTAAAAGATTTAAAGCTTTATATTTTTAATTTTAATCAAATTTTTTTTTTAAATATTGTTCCAGGGTATGACTATCCCGGATGTTTGGTGAACAGGAATTATTCAGTTTTGGCCAACTTTTTTTAAGGGAACTAACTATACCCATTTTATTTTTAATTTTTTTAAAAATATTCAATTCTATTTCATGATTGCTTTCTTGCTCAAAAATGAAATAGAAAATTGGAAGACGTTCACAAAATAAGAAAAAATTCACAAAATTAGGTATAAATTCACAAAATTAGGTAAAATTTCACAAAAATAGGACCCTGGGAAAGAAACCTGGACTGACCCCTGGTAACATCTGTCAATACTTTCTCAGTGTCCAGAGTCCAGAATGCAGATTTCTGATATGCTCATATTTCATTTTTTAACAAAACTTGAATATACACTTTCAGTATTTACCACTTTTTGATTACTTATATGAAAATCTCTTACAGATTATATAGAATTCTCTAGAATTACAGCCCATTTTTCAATAGAATTATAGACACGATTTTTTAAGGGTAATTACTATATCTTAAAGGTATCCAGTGGCACACCCAGGATTTTAGTTCAGGTAGGGCTGGGCTACAAATACTGCTGAACTTGGTTATAGTGACCTCAGTTATAACTCTCTTAGTTATAAATCTCTTATAACGTCAAAATATTCTGTACCAGTCAACTTGTCAATAGAACACAATCCCACGAGCAATGTAACTCATTATAGAGTCAAATAATTATCTGATCTTTTAAGTGATGTTCTAACTGAGTTAAACTGTGTTTCATACACTAACTGCGAGTTTTTAAAAAACTAACACCTTTTTATAGTAAAAAGTAATTTTAGAAATAATGTGAAGGCGATTTTAAAAAAGAAAAAATTTAACTCGTTAGTGACAATTTTCATTTTTAATGCTTTTCACTTCTAACTTTCAACTTTTAGGGGGGGGGGCTTAAGCCCCCATGGGTGTGCTTGTGAATATATCCATAGGTGCCCCCATGAAGGGGGGCTATGGGGCCTAAATCCCCCCCCACCTAAAGCTGGTAACTTCGGTGCTTGGGAGGGTCAACTCCCTCTCGGCTTGACAGCTGTAGGTCCGTGTACGCTAATGGGAGCTGGTGCACATAAATTCCGTCATCGCTCGAATGTCCTTTAAGTTTTGAAAATAAACACTCGAAAAACTGGTGTTAAAAGATAAAATAAACAAAAACTTTGTGAAAAAAACACACATAAAAAGTATGTGTGTTTTTTTCACAAAGTTTTTGTTTATTTTGTCCTTTAAGTTGTTAAACGATATCACTGGGGGTACGATTTCAGGAAGTTAGTCCCTCCTCTGGAATTGATTCAAAATTAGGGGACCACTGGGCTAAAGTCGGACTTCCTCCCACTAGGACCCACTAAAAATGGAAGGCGCCCCCCTCTGCCCATCGCATCCTTATTTGGGGGAATCTGGCACCGCTTGCGGTTGTCAGAGGGCTTAAGCAACAAAAACAACAACACAACTTACGTTGACAGTGGGCTTGTGTTCTATGGGCAAGTGGTACAGAATATTTTGACGTTTTAAGAGAACTATTACTGTTATCGTGGTCACTATAACCGAGTTCATTAGTAATTGTAGCCTTAGCCCCCCTAAACTAAAATCCTAGGTGCGCCACTGAAGGTGTCTACTATTAAAAAATCGTCCATGGCACTGTTTTGCCGTTAACTTTAATGAGAAATACTTATTACATGGTAGCGTAGATTACTAATGGAATTAAAAATCGTTAAGAGGTTTTTTAATTCTTGGCTTTTTTCAGTTCATATCAGATAGTTGTGACATTCATTCATTTCTAAATCACACCAAATAATTTTACAAAAATACTCACTCTACTCAAGTTCAAAAGAACACACAAATTATTTTTCAACATGCAAATTATCTTTGGTATGAAGTTTACATACGAATATTTTAGAGACGTCATTAGCTTGCAACTCGCATGGCAGAAATTCGAAACTATCCAAACAAAACACAAAATTTCCGGCAAGTCCAGGGTTGCCAGATCAAAATTTATGAAAATAGCCAAATGGCTTCTGAAAATTAGCTAAAAATAGCCAAACTGGCGATTGCAGCGCCATCTTTTGGATTTTTTATTAGACTTTTAAAATGAGAATTTGAAATTGGAATAGAGTATGGACACGTTTTCTTACATAAGGGGGTGGGGGAGGGGGAGGACGACATTCTAATAAAATCTTTTAAAACATTTGTTTAAAAATTAAAAGAGAAACTTCTATTTTCTGCTCTTGAATTCCGTACATCTTCAGACCCAAAGAAAAACAAAATCGGTCATAAGGCAAATGAACAAAATAAGTACCTAATAAGTTAATGAACAATCCCTCATACTGTACAATAAATACGAATGGACTGAAGAATTCTGTTTATATTAGTAACATAGACAGGATTTTATTTTGAAGGTGGGGATCTGCAGCCCATCCCAGTGGCCCATCCACTTCTCTCAGAAAGTTGGATAACGCCGTTGTTGTCGCCGTCTCAGTTCATGAGATTTGTGACATCCTCCCACCTTGCATTCCCTGAAAGAATGCAAGTGAATTCTTTGAAGGAATGCAATTAATCACATTCTATTCTATCACAAATCTAGTCTTTTGGTAGGCTTTACCACACGACCAAATCTGCTTCTAACTATTGGTCGTTCAGGACAATCTTCCTCAGGTTTCAGTTCCTTTGTCCATTTCATAGAATCGAGACAGTCATCTGAACAGCATACTTCATCCTTGGTCGTGAGAGGAAGTGAACTAAGTTCGTTGGAAATAGGTTTCTCGGGCAATAAAGTCCTGTCCTCATCTTGGACTTCAAGCTGGTAAAGTCGCTGGTACGGTCTTAGAAGTTCACCATTTATAGTCTTTACTCGAGCTACACGAGTTTTATCATCTTTTCCTGCCCTAGTAGCAATGACTGCTTGTTTTCTGCTCGGTCGTTCATCGACTCATCGCTAACTCATCGACTCGTCGAATTCAGTCATCGGCAAGTGCACTTTTGTTTGTCTGCAATAGATGAATTTTTATTCATGGATAGAAGTGATCTAGACGAGCAGTTTTGCCGATGGGAAACCGAAAAACAATATCTTATCCGAAACTGCAGCTGTATAGCCATCGGGCCTTGCAGGTGTCCCAGTGGTTTACACTTTACCCAAATTCCTATAAATATTTGCGTAATTTAGATGTGCCTTTGCATAATCTAAGGGAAATTTTGAACAATTCTTGAATCAATCGCATAATTTACTTCAGATTTCTTGTATTGGGGTCGAGACAAAATTTAAATTTTAAAAGAAATATTTACAAAAAAAAAAGTAAGTGTTTATTATATAAAAATCGTTTGTAATATTTAAATAATTAAAAAAAATGTGTTTAAAAAAAAGAAAAGAAAATCTATTTGAGCATCAGCTGCATTATAAGAAAAATGGAAACTTTATTACAATGAGCAACTCTTTTGAAACCTCTATAATGTAAACAGCAAGAAAAGAAATCAGTTAATTTTTAAAAGTTATCCAAGAAATATGAAAGTTAAAATCACACTTGTTTTTTAATTATTAATTATGAATGTTGTTGCTACTTACATACATTGGTAAAAAGTGAAATTAATTTCTTACATGATACCAATCACCAGGGGTGACATGATACCAATCACCAGGGTCAGATAACGACTGGATTTCCCTTACTCTATTGGCAATAAATATTGACCACTGCTCATTTTTCTTGATCCAGCTAAGAGCATTACTGGAATCAGTCCAATAATACGTTTCAATGTCTGGTCTCTTCATATTCCAATCCAATAATTTGACTATTATTCCAATCCAATAATTTGACTATTATTAATAATAGCTGAAGAACACTTTCTCAAAATTTCACTCCCCAAAGTCCCAATCTGAGACTGAAATAACCGGTACTTCACACTTTGCCTTTCAAATAACAAGATTCGATGTTCTAGGGGTAGCGCGCTTATCTCGGAATCAGAGCGCTCAGGGTTCGGTCCCGGGGGAGGAAGAATTTTTTTTTCTTTTTTCAGAAAAACGGAAATTTAGCGTACAATAAACGAAAACATAATAAACAGAACGGACATTTTTTGAAAATTTTGCTGCCAGTCGTTTATTTTTTATTAACAAATATATTTTAAACAGTTTATCGGTTTCTTTTCGTTATTTCATCGGAGTCATCGGGAAACGATGGTCGGCTTTATGGACCCCCGAGAGGACATTTTGTACCAGTTGCCGATGTAATTTCCCCTTTTTTGGATGAAAAGCCGTGATCGGCCATTGCTCGTTCTCCTCGGATTTAACTCACCCGCCTCTCATCGACCGATGGGCTATTGCTACTAGGGTGGGTACAGCTCAAGTATCCTTGCCATGGGCCACTCTATGCGCTTTGTGTTGTCACTACCAACAAGAACTATTTGTCCTACTCTAAGACTGGTGGGGCTTTTACACTTAGAGTAATCTCGCAGCTGTCCGAGATATTCTATCCGAAATCTTTCCATAAGGTCTTGCTTTATCTTTTTTCTATGGCGAAACCGTTTATTTAAATGGGCGGAATCGAATACCTCCAACTCAGGTATGGATTCTGCTCGTAGCTCTTGCAAAAATAAAGACGGCGTTAGAGGTTGCGAGTCCTCAACATCTTCTGATAGATAAGTTAAGGGCCGGCTGTTGATGATGTTTTCAGCTTCACAGAAAATAGTAGACAGCTCATCATAGTGAAGTAGAGCTCGTCCCAATACTCTTCTTAAAATTCTCTTTGTCATCCCAATCAACCGCTCCCACCAGCCGCCCCACCAAGCGGCTGTAGGAGGGTTGAAAATCCATTGGATTCATTTAACTGAAGCCATTTCTTCCACCCTTTGCCAGTCTATGCTATGTAGGATATTACTGGTTCCGACTAGATTTGTCCCATTGTCAGAATACACACATAGAGGTCTGCCTCTTCTTGACACAAATCTCCGGAAGGCCAAACAAAAGGATTCGGTTGTTAATGATTGAGCTAATTCAAGATGAACTGCTCTAAGCACAGCGCAGGTAAAAAGCACGAACCAAACCTTTTCTCCATTTTTTAGGTATAATGGACCTCCTAAATCCATTCCAGTTATTTCAAATGCTGCGGCATTCTTAATTCGATTTTCTGGCAAAGGTGTAGGCGAAACTTCAGCATTAGTCGCTTCAAATCTTCTGCAAATCATGCAGGTTTTCAAAACTTGTTTGTTAGGCAACACAATGGGACGTTTGAAACTATCAGTATCATCTCGTTGTATTAATCGTGTCGTAACACGAATCAAACCTTCTTTATCAAGATGAGGACGCAGTGGTTTTAAAATAGGATTGTTGATCGATACAAATACTTCACGCTGTATACTTTTGAGTAGAGTCAATTCGGCTCGTTCAATTTCTTCAACAGTTAATCCTGAAGTGTTCAAGTGTACTGCCTCTGGAGGGAGTATCTGCTGGATTTAGGCTTCTGTGGATTTAGGCTTCCTATCTGACATGATACCAATCACCAGGGTCAGATAACGACTGGATTTCCCTTACTCTATTGGCAATAAATATTGACCACTGCTCATTTTTCTTGATCCAGCTAAGAGCATTACTGGAATCAGTCCAATAATACGTTTCAATGTCTGGTCTCTTCATATCTTTCTTCCCATTGGCAGTAAGTCGCCCAGCAATCAAACAGGCCAGAAGTTCGAGTCTAGGTATCGAGATCGTCTTTAAAGGTGTCACCCTATTTTTTGCTCTAACAAATGAGCATGACACCGATTCTTCAGTTTCCGTTCGGATGAAAATGCAAACAGCATAGGCATGACTACTTGCATCCGCAAATACGTGTAAACTACAATGTTTCAAAGGTAATGTGCTTGCCATCATCCAACTAGATATGTAAATGTCTTTCAAAAACTTTAATTGATTTTCCCAGTTCAAAAATCTTTTCTTTATATCGGCAGGTAATTCTTCATCCCATGATATTTTTGTTTCCAACATTCTTGAAGTAATATCTTGGATAGCAGAGTAAATGCACAAACGATTCTAAGTGGATCATAAATTTGCTGTACTATTGACAATATTTTCCTCTTAGTAATTTGAAAATTGTCAGACGATTCATGACATGTCAAACTGCAATTCAGCACATCTCTCTCTGTATCCCACCTTAGTCCCAAGACTGATATTAAGGTTTTTCCTTCGTCTTGTTTCCCTGCTTCATCATTAGGAGTATTTGGAAACTGAGAAGCTTTTAATTTGAAGTAATTACCTTCCAACCCTCTTAAATCAAATTTTACAGCAAGTAGTAGTTCCTTTGATTGTTCAACGAAGGCTTCGCGCCTTTCTATAGTGTCAAAACTAGTTAGACAGTTGTCAACGTAAAAGGAATCTCGTAATACTGATGCAGTATCTTTGAAATTAGAAGGAGCGTTTTCTAAATGGTGTTTAAGAGTAGCACTTAACAAAAATGGACTGCAAGTAAGACCGAAAACAACACGGCAGTGTCCATAGATTTTCAGCTTATTGAAATCGCCATTTTCCGTCCACAGAAATTTAAGATAGTTTCGATCATGTTCGCTGATGCTAATTTGTAAGAAAGCTTGTTTAATATCTGCGGTAACAGCAAATTCGTTCATTCGAAATCGAGTTAAAATAGCAGGAATCAGCTCCAGGAGATTCGGACCTTTGGCAAGGCAATCATTTAAGGAAGGGTAATTTTTCGGGTGTGCTGAAGCATCAAATACTGGTCTGATCTTTGTAGTGGCTGAATTCTTTACCACTGCTCTGTGCGGTAAGTAATGACCAGGTTTTGCTTCATAATCTTTCACCAATTCTTCTATTATTCCTTCCTTCAGCCAATTTTGCAAGACATTCTGATAAGCTTCGAAAATACCAGCAGCTCTCAGTTTCTTAACTGTCGTTCGCAATCTTCTTTCGGCTAATACTTTTCCATCTGGAAGAGAAGGGTGTAGTTGAAGCCAAGGCAACAGTGGCGGCTCGTCATTAGGGGCCAGTGGGGCCTGGCCCCACCAGATATTTAAAAAGATTTTGTAATTATAATGCAGAATTTGTATTCTTTTAAAATCAGTTTACTTTAATAAAGGTGTCTGCATGTATTTTATTCCATTTTGATTTAGATGGATAAAAGGAATATTTAAAGGAGCATTTTTACACCAGCTTAGTCCCTTAACCCAATTATGTAAAGCGAGCCATCATTCAAATCCTACGGCCGCGCCGCGGCATCTCCAACGTATTCCCCATTGAAGCAATTCTGTGCGCAGACACAGTATTACTCGCAGAGCTCCCCTGCACAGACCATGTCCAAGTCGACGACATGTGTCGCAGAACTAAGAGATCCGCTACAGAACAATCATATTGAGGAAAGGAGGGGTACCGGAGAGAACAATTATTCAAAGTAAGTTATCGTCGAAAAGGCGTCTGCCTGTCTGTGCTCTTCCAATATCCCAACGTTCCAACGTTCCCGAAAAAAGAACCACACCACACACACGCACAGAACGGTAAATATGTTTGCTGGAGAAAAAGTCTGTTGCTTTGAGTGTAATGCGTCTATAAATTTTAAAAAAATTGAAAACGCATTATCAACGCTTTCATCCAAAATATATCGGTAAAACATCGCGCAATTAATGAAAGGAGCATTTCTGGTTTCTTAGTTCCATCTAAACGATCACCAGAAAAAGTGCATTCGGATTCTGATATGTTACCCATAAAAATGCCAAGAGCAGAAACTGATACGGAAGTTTTGCAGAAAGTTAAATAAGATTTGACAAAGTCAAAAGAATCTTTACCCAATGTGGACGCTGTTAATGAACGTGAGCGGAAAAAACGCCACTTTTAATACACTCTACTTTTAATAGTTTTATGATGTAACATAGTCGTTATATGCTAGTCGATGAGGCAAGGAGCGTAGCCAGATATTTTTTCAGGGGGTTGTACGTGATATAATTTTGTATTGATAAACTTAATTTCTTATTGACGATAAAAATCTGAACGCTCTTAATAACTAATCTAACCCATTTATGCCTAGTGTCCCTTTTTTTGGGACGGCATTTTCGCTATTAGTCGAAAACGTTATGTATTTTTCCTAGCCTTTATTCATGAGTATTGAGCCTCAACTCTACAAAATATTTTAACATGACCAAGTAGGATGTTGATATTTCGATTTTTATGCATAATGATTTTAAAAGAAATCATCCCTTGTTCAAGAAGTTGACATCAGAAATTTATCTATTATTTCTGTTATCAGAGAAAATCGAAGTAAGTCGCAAAAATATCCAGGCACAAATGGGTTAAAAAGTTTCGCAAGAGGATATATCCCGATATCCCACTCCATGGTTACGCTCCTGCAGTGATGTTAGGAATAAGAAGGGAAGTATTTATTATTGTGTGTATTATTTCTATGGTAGGAAAGGGGGGCGTGCTTTGGGGCTCGAGCCCCCCCCCTCCTCCATACCTTTGGAGGATGATAGAAAATAACCACATAGTGCGAGATCTGGTATTAGAAATATATACCCTCATCTGATAAAGAACATACGCTAGATAATGTATCCATTGATACATCGCAAATAGGTTGCCTAGGTAAATCGCGTACTGATGATATTAAGTAATTAAATTTTTTCGATCAACTACCCCCATCTGTTATTTATGAAAATCGAGCATTAGTTGAGAGAATATGCCCCGACGAATTGAAAAAATATTGGTTGCCTACTTTCTCCTCTGCCCAACTATGGAGTTGCCAGGTACAAAGAGCCCAGTAAACGTTGTTAAAATACTGTTACGAATTTTCGGGGCAACTCGCTGCTCTGGGGCTTAAAATGGTTTAAAATTCGTATTCTACGCTTCAAATAGATAAATTTTGCTTTTTGTTGCATCAAAATCGGCCAATTAGAACCGGAGATACGGAGGTTTCAGTTTCCCTATTGTTTTTCTACGGGTTTCTAGAAATGTCGAGAAATATTGGTCCTAGGGCTTAGATCTCTTCACTTTTGGGGACTTATTTTTGGCGCCAAATTTAGCGATATTTTGCCAAAAGTCGCCAAGCTTGGCGACATTTTGGTCATTTGGCGCGATTTTCGCAATGGGGCCTGGCAGTTGGTTTTCCTGCATTAAAAACGCATAATAACCTAACATTTCTCTTCTATGACGTAATCAAAATTCTCGCCTTTAGTGGAATCTTCGTGAAATAGACTTTTCTGGAAACTTCTTGTACCTTCTGCGTTGGCTATACGTAGAAGCGCGCGTTGCCCCGACAGTTCAGTGCGAGTTGAACGCTCAATGTGTGAAGAGCTCTCAGTACGCTTGCTTTGTGAATTGATAGTGCTATAGAATCTGTGTTTTAGCTTGCTTTATGAAGCTGTTTTTAAAGTGCTGTGTGTAAATTCTTCATTGCTGTGTCTTAAGGGATTGTGTACAATATCCCTTGAATATTTCCACTGAATTTTTGCCTGTGAAAGTGACTTATTTTGTGTGAGAAATACAGCATTTGTGAGAGCTTCTGATCTAAGAGGATTGTTAAAAGCACGTTACTGCTAGATTGTGCTTGTGAATTGTGTACAGCTGATTGTTCTACGAAGTTCTAGAAGCAATTAAGTTTGTGTTCCATCCTGACAAGTGACTTTTTACTTCAACTTTTTACACTAACTGGATTTTAGAACGACTAACCCCGGAAACAAGCAGAGTTTTCTGCAACATTTGGTGTCAGAAGTGGGATTCGAACCCAGGCGTCAGAATCGGGATTCTAAAGAAAGACTTTAATTTTCCAGTTTATGGTTTTGACTAGACGAAAAATGGAAGAACAACTTCAGAAGCTCATGAATATGATGCAGGAAATGAAATCCGGACAAGACGAGATGAAAGCCGGATAAGCATATTTGGAAAGGAAAATTAAAGCCGGACAAGCTGATTTAGAAAAGAAAATTGAAGCCGGACAAGTCGAGACAAAAACCGGATTGGAGGAGTTAAAGGCCGCACACAATGAAGTGAAAACCGAATTGGAGGAGTTAAGAGCCGCACACGACGAGATGAAATCCGGACTGGAGAGAAGAATAGAAGCCGGGCTGGAAGAAATGAAATCCGGACTGGAGAAAGTAGAGAAAAGAGTGTCACTCCTAGAAGAAAATGTAGCTTCGAAAATACTTTAGGAATGTGAAGCTAAAATTGAAGAAAAACTCGAGTCTCTCGTCAAACTGGGGAAACTACCAGAAAACATCAGGTTGTCGTCACGCCGCCCAGCAGTGAAACTTACCACTTATGACGGAAAAACTCCCTGGGAAGCCTACAAGACCCAATTTTTAATCGTCGCCAAAGCCAATGGTTGGATCGTGTCCGAGAAAGCGAACCAACTGGCCGCTTCCCTTAGCGGAGATGCAATTAACGTATTGCAAACTATTGGAGCGAAGAAGATAGGAGATTTTGACGCCCTCGCAAGTGCCTTGGAGATGAAATTCGGAGAGAAGTGCCAGAAAGAATATAGTAGAATCAAACTTAAGTCAAGGATGCAAAGACCTGGCGAGACCCTCCAAGAGCTGGCTTCCGACATAGATAGGCTGTGTCATCTAGCCTATGGCAGTTATCCTGATAACGTTCGAGAAGATGCAGGGCAACATTTTATTGAAGGCCTCTTGGACTCTGAAATTCAGAAAGCATTGATCTTGGCGGATTATAAAGATCTCAGGTCCGCCCTCGTATTCGCCATGAAGTTGGAAGCAGTTCAGCTGGCCGAAAGAAAAGAGCGGCATAGAGCTGTGTCATTCCAGGAGCCTACGGATGGAGAAATGGAGAGATTAGAGAATAAATTAAAGACCCTGGAAAATCTGGTGGAACGACAAGAACAGTCAGAGCCGAGAAAAGTGAAATGTTGGAGGTGAAACAGCGAGGGGCATTTACGTAAATACTGTGACGCACAAAAGAACTCTCGTCGTAAAGATCGCAGTTATCAATGCACCAGAGAAGCCCATGAAGGAAGACAGAAAAGAGATGACTTTCAGGAACAGAGGCTGAGGGATATTCAAAAGCCTCGTTTGAAAGTCTTACAGATTTCATCAGTGAATGGCGGCAGTGATGGACTATTTGTACTCGGATACGTTAATGGTTCTCCATGCCACTTGGTGATTGATATTGGAGCGAATGTAACCATCATAAGGACAGATATGGCCAAGAAATTAAACTTGAAGATTATCTGGACTCCGCCCTCGCTGACCCTCCAGACTGTGACAGGTGACAAGATCGAAGTGGGCGGAAAAGCACAAGTAGAAATCATGTTTGGAAATGCCAGATACGACCATGTGGTATATGTCGCCAATATTACAGACTCTTTTATTCTCGGACTGGACTTTTTAAAATTACACAAATTTAATTTGGACTTTAAGAATAATGAGCTTCGTTCAGACTCAGAAGAAATAGCTGCGTTCGATATTAGAAATGAAACTGTTTTGCCTGTTCAGAAAATAATAGCCCTGACTGATATCACTCTACCTCCCAGAACTGATTCAATAATTTCTGGAACAGTAAAAGAAAGCAATAAATTCCGTTTTGGATTAATCGAACACTCAAACGATAGTGATTCCGTCAGAGGAGTACTTGTGGGAGCAACACTTGTAGACTTGTCGAGAACAGAAATTCCAGTTAGAGTAGCAAATGTGACGGACAAGTCGAAGGTGATAAAGAAAAATGAAGTGTTGGCGACATGCACTCCTGTTACCCGCATTAATAAGAACATCAGCCAAACGACAGCTAAATCTTCCGAGTGCCTGACGAAGGAATTAATACAAGACGTGGAGTTAACGGCAGAACAGAGAAGCGCTGCGGAGAAAGTAATAGCTGAATATGAAGACCTCTTCTCTCGTACTTCCGGTGACTTCGGCCGTACGAGGTTAACGCAACATAGAATAGACACAAGCAGCCATTCTCCCATCAAGCAACATCCTAGGCGGCTGCCGTTTGCTAAGCAAGAAGAGGTGAGCAGACTTTTAGAGGAGATGCAGCGTGATGACGTCATCGAGCCATCGACTAGTCCGTGGGCCCGGGGCCTTCGCAATTAGTAACGGGCCTGCGCGTGTATTTTGATGAGCCATCCAAAGAGGCCTACGTATGCTCGAGTCTTCACGTATACATCAGGCATTTCTTAAGCTTCCCAGTGCTTTCAAACGTTATTTAATGTAGTTTTAAGTAGTAATTGTGTTACTAATTCAAGTACGAACTCATGATTAATTTGTTTGCTATGATACATATTTACATAAAGAAAATAGATGCATATAATTTGAAGGAAAAACAAAGTAGCGCTTACTCTCATGATTCACGATTGCTCATACTTTAAATATACTTTAAAATAACTAAATACACAAATGAGAAAGACATTTTTATAATGAATATTTCAAGAACGTAGTCGTATTTCTTACGTTATTTTAAACAATTCAAGATTAATCTTTAACAAATGATGTATTAAAGCGCATTTCAGTGTTTTCGGGATATCCTGTATATTGGAGAAAATTGATAAAATACGCTCTATAGCGCGATCCCTAAATTAATTATTCTTTAATAAAGACATTTCATGTAGTATATATTATTCTTTTGTCGCTTTCTCAATCGAACTTAGGAATTGGGCAAGCATAATGAACGCTTGTACAAAATATTAACTACATTTGAAGTTTCTGTATAAACGGGCAAAAATCAATAATTTATAATTTACTGTATTTCTGTACTGTACCAAATGTAAATATGAATCACATAATCAAGGCATATATAACTGATAAATAACATTTTCAACTGGCAAAATTAAATTGTCTAACTAGTATCACAACGTCATGCTTATTTACAAGAATAAAAACTATTCAAGTAGTACGATTTCTGATTAAAATAATTTGTTTATAAGTAACACATGAGTAATTATTCACTAAACATGATTTACATACATATTTTTAGAATTTCTAAATACATTATAAGCGTTCACTTACCTTTACATTCAGAGCAAAATGTTCGAATTTTAGGATAAATTTTCATGAAAGAAAATGGCGCAAGATTCACAAAACGATTACCTACATCTAAAGTTCTTTAGTACGACAAAAGTACAAAAAAATTGTTTTAAAATAATAAAATAATATAACATTTATAATACTTAGAATAATAAAATAGAATACTGTGACTGGGGAAAACAGGCCTCAATGATAAACTCATTTTTAGCGATGGCAACTCATAAGCAGGCCCGTTGCTTAGCGATGGCCCCGGTGGGCCTCGCTGATTGTTTTGGTCCGAAAGAAAGATGGTTCCACCCGGTTCTGCGTTGGCTACAGACGTCTGAATGACATTACCAAGAAAGACAGCTACCCTCTTCCCAGGATAGACGACACATTGGACACTTTATCGGGAAATGAATGGTTCTTCACTCTGGATCTCAAGAATGGCAAGTAGAAATCCATCCCGATGACCGTGAAAAGACTTCGTTCACCACGGGACAAGGATTGTGGCAGCTCAAAGTTATACCTTTTGGACTCTGCAACGCACCGGTTACATTCGAGCGTCTGATGGAGACAGTGTTGAGAGGACTTTCCTACGAAGCATGCGTTTATTTGGACGATATCATCATCGTCGGAAAGACTTTCGAAGAGCATCTCGAGAACATTCGAAAGGTACTGCAGAAATTAAAAGAGGCAAACTTGAAACTAAGCCCATCGAAGTGCAATTTGTTTCGTCGGGAAGTACGTTACCTCGAACACATAATATCTGCCCACGGAGTCCGAACCGATCCCGAAAAGACGTCTGCAGTCAAGAACTGGAGTCGTCCGGAGAATATCCATGAATTACGAAGTTTTCTCGGACTGTGTACTTACTATCGAAAATTCGTGAAGGGTTTTTCTCAAATTGCAAGACCTCTTCACAAATTGACTGCGACTGGACAGAAATTTCTATGGACTGAGGAATGTGAGGACGCATTCAACGAACTGAAGACGGCTTTAACATCTTCGCCGATCCTGTCGTATCCTCACCCTGACAAGCCATTTATCCTGGACACAGACGCAAGTAAGGAGAGTGTTGGAGCCGTTTTGTCCCAGGAGATAGATGGCCAAGAACACTTCATTGCTTACTGGAGCAAATGCCTTTCAAAGGCAGAACGTAACTATTGTGTTACGAGAAAGGAACTTCTTGCTATCATTAAGGCCGTGGAACACTTCCATCATTACCTGTACGGCCGAAAGTTCCTGCTCCGAACGGACCATGCCTCTTTAACCTGGCTTCTAAATTTCAAGAGTCCAGAGGGCCAAATAGCCAGGTGGATACAGAGATTACAAGAATATGACATCGAGATACGTCATCGGTAAGGGGCATCTCATGGAAATGCAGATGCAATGTCGAGAAGGCCCTGTATAGACAGCTGTCGCTATTGCTCCAGAGCAGAGAAAAATTACCATCTGAAACATCCCGTTGTCCGCCAAGTTACATCATCGGCATCATCCCAAGATCCCTGGAGTGACGAAAATGTTCGGGCGGACCAATTAGCAGACAGCGACATCTAACCTATTGTGGAATTTATGGAAAAATCCAGCGCTAAGCCCAGTTGGCAAGAAATATCATCTTACAGTCCGGCAACAAAACAGTACTGGGCTTTATGGGATTCACTTCGCCTGAGGAATGGAGTCCTGTATCGTAAATGGGAGTCGGACGACGGCAAGATGCTCCGATGGCAGTTAGTACTCCCTCGTTCGAGGATTCCGAAGGTTCTAGAAGAGCTGCATAACGGCTTAACTGGGGGCGGCCATTTTGGCATAATGAAGACCCTGCAGAAAGTTCGCGAGCGCTTCTACTGGGGTAGGGCTCGAGACGTTGTCGAAAAGTGGTGTCAAGCTTGTGACGACTGTGCTGCCCGTAAAGGCCAGAAGAAACGAAGCCGTGGAAAACTACATCGTTACAATGTAGGAGCGCCTTTCGAGAGAATTGCCCTCGACATCTTGGGACCTCTTCCGCGAACTTCGGATGGCAACAAATACATCCTAGTTGTCATTGACTATTTCTCTAAATGGTCCGAAGCGTTTCCTATTCCCGATCAAGAAGCTACGACCGTAGCAGAGGTACTGTTGCAAGAATGGATTTCCAGATATGGAACCCCTCTGCAACTTCATTCCGACCAAGGAACGAACTTTACCTCTGCAGTCTTTAAAGGACTATGTCAACTTCTCGGAATAGACAAAACCCAGACTACGCCTTTACACCCACAATCCGACGGCATGGTGGAGAGGTTCAATCGTACAATTTTGAACAACCTCTCGCGCCTGGTATCTAGGAATCAAGAGGACTGGGACAAGAAACTCTCCCTCTTCCTGCTGGCCTATAGAAGCGCTGTCCATGAGACTACCGGCTTTGCACCTTCCCAGATGCTGTTCGGCAGAGATCTTCGTCTTCCCGCTGGCGTGTAAACAAACACTAATGGATACAGAGCATTTGGAGCCAAGACACGCGCTGCGCTGTGTAGGGAAGGATAAACCGGTTTCTACAGGCAGCGGGAAAATAGTACAATAACCTCGTTAGACAGGGAGCGACGGAGAAAGATGACAGTCTTCGCCTGTATGAACGAACAGTAGTGCTGTAAAAGTAACGACAAAATGAGTATCCGTATGTATTTGTTACTTAGATGTTCTCTATTCGTTACTAAGTATTCGTTACTCGTTACTTTCGTTACTACTAATAGAATCGGTAATAGGGTGTTATATAGTGCCCCATAACAACACATCCGGGACAGTGTTGTTATGGGTATATGCTGCCCATACATAAACCCATAACAAAAACTAACCAAAAAGAATTTTTTTTAGCGAAGTTGTACAAAGTTGTATTTAGAGCTCATTTTCTCTGATTTACAGATTGTTTTTATACACATTTATGGTTTTATACAATGCTAAATTATCCGAATTACTGAGTGCACATAGAAATCTTCCAAAGACATATGCCATTCTTTTTTTTTCTCAACCCAAACCCCTTTTTTTAATTCTGAACGCTGGTTTAACCTGTTCATTCTTATCATAAAAAGTGTAAAGGAAAGCTTGTGACTCGTGTTTTTTCTGGGTTGCGGGTTCTCGAATACTGAGATCCAGGGATTGGGCCACATATATAACATTCACAGGGCAGGGGATCTCAGTATGATATCAACTACTTTGCGTCTCTACAAGCATAATATCTTTATTATTTGTGAGTTCTTATTTCATATCAAAAACTTTTTTTGCTGGACCATTTTTCGAAGTAAATTAAAAATTACCATATTTTAATTTAAAATTGTTTAATTGAGAATTATCTATTTTTAAGATATTTCCAGTTCTATTTCTGCACTTTTGGGATGAAAGGGGTCAGTCCCTTCTGTGGGTGCATATATGAGAGCATTCTTTAAACAAAAATTATCACTCCTTTCATACAGAAAGAATGGTTGCACCGGACTATGCGTATTCCATAAGTTCATGGAATAAAATGTACCATAAAATAGGGTAGATGGCCCCCTAAACACCGACATTTTAGAAACATACTGAACTTTATTGAATTATTTTAATACCAGTGGCTTACTCAGGAGTGGGCATAGAAATCCCGGGTCGCTCCCAATTTTTTATATATTTTTTAAACGATTACTTAAAAAATGTGTTTAGGTTTCCATGCTAAATATTTTTTTTAGTTCCAAATAATATTTTAAATAATAAAAATGTGTGAATTCGTTTACTTTATAAAAATATATTTTTTTAAAAGGTGTTTTTAAATAATTTGTTATTTATTACTCATATTTCGATTCTAACTAAAAAAAAAAAAAGAAAAAGTTAAGTTCGCAATCCTGCTTCGGAACCACCCTGAAAGAAAGAATTTTGATTGCACCACTATTTAGTACTAAAATGTTAGAAAGCCCGAAATTAGCACCCCTTACTAACCTGCTTCTCTTATATGTGTTGCTCCTCTACAATTATAAGAACACCCCCTTCCCCACCCCCGCAAAAAAAGTTCAACTGCGCATAAGAACATACTATACACCGGATCCTATCCCCCCATTGTACGACCCATATCAATAGAGCAGCAGATACTATATCCATCTCCATAGCTGTAACGAAACATACGGATTCTTCCAAACCTCATCAAAACGATACCATTCGGCTCGGCACAAACGAATTGCAACCAGAACATACTACTACTCAAATACCGAAACTGATTTTTCCCTTCCAACAGCGAGAATCCATAATACTTCCGGTATCTAGTAACGGAACGGAACATACTATTACTCAAATACCGAAATTCATTTTCTCCCTCCGGCAGTCTTGTATTCGAAGTTCGAACCTGGTCGATCCGAAATGCACACTCGAAAGTCATTTTCCCCCTTGAAACCGCGATCCGATATCCAGTAACCCCAGTAACAAATAACAGAAGATATTAGTACTCGATTACTGGCACCCGTTTCCCAGTCTGTATTCGAAGTTCGAAGCTGCTCGATCCGAAACAGCTTCGGATCGAGTAACGATATCAACCGAAAAGTAACAATTCGTTACTTCGAGTCTGAGTGATTATCCGTATCTTAGTACCGAATACATGCGGTTTGCTTCAGCTCTAACGAACAGCTTTAAAAACAGATATTTTTGCGGATTTAAAAATATAATGCAGAATAAATTATATATTTTATAAGTTATAATTTTCATTTTTTATTAATAGGCATTTCATTCTCTTAACAATACGCGTTGTGAAATATTTCATTTAATCAATAATTTACAAGCTCATACAAGTACATTTAATTAGACACTATGTACACATCTCTAAATGTAATGCTTAATATATATATATAATAACTATAGTCAGAGATATTTCAAGTGCAACTTTACAAGCATATTTCACGCTCTGAATTTTTAATTAATACATAAAAAAAAGAATGCTGTTTGCTGAATTTTAATGACGTTGTTCAGTATTTAAAATTGAGAAGGGAAGGGGATAGGACTTGTTGCGATCTAAAGTGTATCACACAAACGTACACGAAAATGCATACGTTTTAGCCAATAGTTTCAGTTTAGCCTTTTTTATGTCTCTTTTTACCATTAATAACTTTAAAATGTTAAACACAGATTATCAATATAAAGGAGTGTTCTCACTCGTATGATCCGTCTATTATTATATAAATAATATATTATTATAATAGTAGTCCTATTATTATCTCTGACTTCCGTATATAGATAAAGGCTACTAAATTTTTACAGATGCGTTTGTATACATACATACATACATACATATATATACATATATATTATATATATACACACACATATATATATATTATTTATATAAATATCCATATATTTTCAATTCTTAGTGTTAATTATAATGTCTAGTTTTTTATACTTTCTTCCTTTCTGTATATATAGATACATAATAAGCAGAACTGACTATATGTTAAAATATACAATACTTCGTGAATACAAAAATGATTCTTTGAAATCAATTTCTTGATAATTCAGAGATGTATTATGTTTGAATATCTACGATATATACGTAGATACATATATCATGAATTTGACTTTATAAAAGTATTTCTATATTCGTAGGGTAAGGTTGGGTAAAATGAGTAAGCATTTCTTTTTTATCAAAAATATAAATACTTGGATTTTTAAATGCTTTTTCTATTTTATCTATAGTTTCAGACATTAGTGGCCAACATTAATACTCATTAAAAATTTTATTAGTTGCATTTGGTAACATAATATCAGCCCTTATCTGATTATTAAATCCTCTTTTTTTTATGTCTCTAAAAAACTTTCAAGAAACTAATACATTCCAGTAAATGTGAGAAGTCCTGTTATTATTTTGAATTTAGAAAAGGTCTGTACAAATTATTATCAGAAAAAGATAAGTTGTTTATATATATCCTATTTATGGTTTAGTGTGGTGCAGGGTGCGAACTGAACATTTTCTCTAGGGGGGGACATTTGAAAGAAAACATTCTCCAGGGGGGGACACTTGAAAAGGAAAAGGAGGGAAGGTGCAAATGCTTCACTCACATGATATTACTTGACAAATGCAGTCGCCGACACGTGTGGGAAACTACTTACATTCAAACAAAAGTCATCGATTGTTTGTTCTATGGAATCACAGATACACAAGCTACATACAATGTACCTATGTGTTGGAAGCCACCCTTGAGGGTTTTTAGCATAGAAAAGAGACGAAATTTTAAAGCAGTCGCCTTAGAGTATAGTAACAAACGATAACATACCACCTTCATTTTGACTTCTTAACTTCAATCCCAAATCTACACTCACAAGTTTAACATTTCTTCAGCAGGGGATAAATAGTGTCCCAAGCAGGGATCCATTAATATTTCTCTAGCCAGGGATATTACATTCTTCAGCCGAAGACGATCCCCGGCATCCCCCCCGCCAATTCGCACCCTGGTGTGGTGGGGTAAAATGGCTATGCAGTTAAGGCTTAGTTAAGCACTGTAAATTATTATAAGAAATAGAATGTTCTTGTAGAATACATTTTAAAATAAAATTTTTGTTAGTTAAAAAGAGTTTATATTGTATTTAAAAAGTTTTAAATAATAGTGTGTAGTCATGAAAAAGTGTTAATACGTCTGTTTTACTACGTAATGCCTGGAAAGTGTATTAGAAAAAATTATTAAATATTCAAATGCTGACCCATTGGGCAGAAATGCTTTATAACATAGAATAATGTTAACTGAAAAATCTGTGCCCATAGAAAATACCAGTGTACAAACTAGTTCAAGCTCATCAGACAACAATCTTTCAAATGCAGTAATTTCAAACATTTTCAGGGCCATGATATATATTTTTTTAATTTGTGAGTCATGGCAGAAAGAAAATAACATTTGATAAAAATGGACTGATTTTTATCAGCTTTAATCTATCATCCATTTTACCCTTACCTTCATGGAAAAAACAGCTCTTCATCAAGTTTAATATTTTTGCATTTGTTTATATGTTTGCAGTTTAATATATTTGCATTGTTTTAAGGCATTTTGGTGCTTTATTCTGGTCTGACAATAAATATTATGAATTATTGCAGCTGTGCCTTTGTTGTATCTCAGTTTGTAAATCCTGATAATTTAAATATGTTTATGCTGTAAAAAAACATGTTTTGTTTATATATTTATTAATTTAGTAGAACGGATGCACCCTATACCTGTGATGAAGCTTGGATATTCTTGTTTATAATTATTTTTTATTTATTTTTTATTTAACAATCACTTTTTCTTAAAGCGTTTAATTTATACGGTCCTTAAATATCTGGCATGTGAACGTTGGCCTGATATATAGCTACATTTTTTTAAATTTTGAAATCTCATAAAACACACTTTTGTTGCTAGTATTTGTATAATTTATAAATACATATTTTCTATCGTTGTGCACTATTAGCTCTTTCTGGGATTTATTCAGGGGGTAATCAGAGGAAATACATATTTCGCCATTTGTTTTACTTCATACCTTTGTGAAACTACCTCTTCAATGTAAAAGTCATTTGAAAATTTAAACTTACCATAACTAAATATCATACTAAAAGTGTACTAACTTATTCTTATTCCTCTATTCTGCTTAACTTAACCTTTTATAAATTACTTTTAATCATAATAAAAAAAAAAAATAACCTACGGATTTGTGCGTAGTATCAAAATTGTGACATTTTTGATTATCCAAAAGCAGTCGGTCCCAATTACTTTGGATAAACAAGATTCTACTGTAAAGTATTTATACCATACTTTTGTATTCTCTCACTCCCCCCAATATTTATATGTGCATGTTACCATTCATTTGAATTATACATAAAACTAAAATATAAACTATTAAAAATATTTTATTAATGGACCGAATAATCAAACTATTAACGATGATTTTTTAGGTACAAAACAGTTTCTTTTAACAAATACTGTAGACACAAATGAAATAACCTTAAATAACTTATGTAGTAATCTTAAATAATATATGTAGCTAATTCTTTAATTGCATGAAAAAGCACTGCATAATTAATTCTTTATATTTCATTATTATTTATATTTATTTTAACTATTTAAACACAAAACTTATCCATTATCGCATTTAACGTAGCGAAGACTATCAAAACCAAAACAAAGCCAAGATATCTGATCCACCCAAGCGTGCGTCATCGACTTATGCACGGCGGCGTTCGCTTTTCGCCAAGGCGTTGGCGCGTAATGCGCCAGTGCTCTGTATCTATGAGTGTTTGTTTTCACGCTTCCCGCCGATCTAGTGTTCGGCCGCCCTCCAGATGCGCCTTCATCGCCAGAGGAGTACGTGGAAAATCTCCGGGCACGGTTTGAAGACGTGCATCATTTTGCTCGAGAGCGGATCAACCTGAACACAGAAAGGATGAAGACTCGCTACGACACGAAGGCTACGGGACACGACTTGCACGTAGGTGACAAAGTTTGGCTATGGAATCCTACTCGATGGAAAGGCCTGTCTCGAGAGCTGCAATCGCCGTGGGACAGGCCTTACACAGTCCTAAACCGGCTGAATGACGTCATCGTACGGATTCGTAAGTCACCCAACTCGAAACCAAGAGTCGTTCATAACGATCGGCTACCCGTTTACCGAGGTTGTAATTAGTTATCTGAATATCAGACCATGATCACTATGGCGTAATTCCTCCTTTCTTTCAGCTCTCATTTCTTTCCTGTCTTTCTGTACTCTTCCTCTTTCTTCAACTCTCTTTCACTCACTACTTACGCCATGTTTAGTATACATATTTGTAATATATTGGTTTTTATTAATGTCTATTTTTTTATTACATTTATTACTTATTAGTGGAATTGTTTATTATGTCTATTATTTATTTATTAGTGTGTATTTGCTTACTGTGTTTATCGATTATTTGCTTAAATTATGTTGTTAAGATTTGGTTAAAGGTTGGACACTTTATATATTTGTGGACCTCCTAACTGGGGATTGTACTGCCCGGGACGTGCAGTCCTTGGGAAGGGGGCAATGTTACAAATTTTCGGGGTAACCCGCTGCTCTGGGGCTTAAAATGGTTTAAAATTCGTATTCTACACTTCAAATAGATAAATTTTGCTTTTTGTTGCATCAAAATCGGCCAATTAGAGCCGGAGATACGGAGGTTTCGCTTTCTCGTATGTTTTTCTATGGGGTTTTTAGAAAACTCGAGAAATATTGGTCCTAGGACCTCGATCTCTTCACTTTTGGTGACTTATTTTTCGCGCCAAATTTGGCGATATTTCGCCAAATATAGTCGCCATGCTTGGCGACATTTTGGTCATTTGGCGCGATTTTCCCAATGGGGCCTGGAAGTTGGTTTTCCTGTATTAAAAACGCATAATAACATAACATTTCTCTCCTATGACGTAATCAAAATTCACACTTTATGTAGAACCCTCGAGAAATAGACTTTTCTGGAAACTTCTTGTACCTTCTGCGTCGGCTATTTATAGAAGCGCGCGTCGCCCCGACAGTTCAGTGCGAGTTGAACGTAATCAAAATTCCCGCTTTATGTAGAATTCTCGAGAAATAGGCTCTTCGGGAAGTTTCTCGTAGCTTCTGCGCCACCTTTAAATATGAGTGTTTCATCGGCCCCAGTTCAGTGTGAGTTGAGCGCTGAGTGAGCACGCTTGATTTGTGAATTGATAGTGCTTTAGAAGCATTATTTTTGCTTGCTTTGTGAAGCTGTTTTTAAAGTGCTGTGTGTAAATTCTTCATTGCTGTGTCTTAAGGGATTGTGTACTATATCTCTTGAATATTTTCACTGAATTTTCGCCAGTGAAAGTGACTTATTTTGTGTGAGAAATACAGCATTTGTGAGAGCTTCTGATCTAAGCGAGCTGTTAGAAGCACGTTACTGCTAGATTGTGCTTGTGAATTGTGTACAGCTGATTGTTCTACGAAGTTCTAGAAGCAATAAAGTTTGTGTTCCATCCTGACAAGTGACTTTCTACTTGAGCTTTTTACACCAACTGGACTTTAGAACGACGAACCCCGGAAACAAGCAGAGTTTTCTGCAACAATATCATCTCGACCAATGGAATACGTCTCTTGCGATTTATTGGCAGATTACCGCCAACATCAAAGGGAAATAAGCACATCATGTCGATTATTGTCACTTCACTAAATTCATCAAATTATACGTTATACCGGATCAATCTGCGCTTACAACAGCAGAAAAATTTCTCGATTGGCTTGCACTTTTGGCTTACCAACATATTTTTTGACAGACAGAGGCACTAATTTCACGAGCGAATTATTTTCACATTTGTGTAATCGTATGTGTGTAACTAAATTACAAACTACAGTGATGAATCGCAGGTGCAACGGAGGATCGGAACGTATTAACCCAAATATTAAGAAATCTTTATCCATTTTCGCGGAAGGTTCTTCGGACCGGGATGAGTACATAAAATTTCATGCGCTTTTATATAACTCCAGTATGCACTCTGTGCTCAACGACAAACCAGCATATCTACACCTCAGTTACGATCCTCGGTCACGGGACTCCCTCAAGAATTACGCCAAAAATCGCCAAGCTTAGCGACTTTTGATGTACTTGTTTATGTATTTAACTCTCAAATCTCAAAAACTATTATGAAATTTCATATATAAGATTCTTGTAAAATCTAGTTGTGCATCTCGATTTTTGGTTCCAATCTACTGGAGAGTTTATTTACAGGACCACCCAAAAGAATTTCAATACATTAATGTCATGGACATCTTCTATATATTACATCTGTATTCTGTAGTCAGTCATTGTTTGGTCCATGCCCAAAATCTCGCCGTCTGTCGTCGCAGATGGCGAGTTTTGCCAAAACATCGCCAAATTTGGCGATAGTCTTTCATTTGGTCCTTACCCAAAATATCGCCATTTGTCATCGTTCTTGGCGAGTTTTGGCGAAATATCGCTAAATTTGGCGAGTCTTTCATTGTTTGGTCCATGCTCAAAATCTCGCCATATATCGTCGACCTTGGCGAGTTTCACAAAAACATCGCCAAATTTGGCGCAAAAATTATTTCGCATTTTGCATAACTCTAAAACTTTAACCCGTAGAATTTTGAACTTTTGTATTTAGAACTATTGTACACTGCGTAAAAAAAGTAGAAGGACATTTAGATTTTTTTTAGAAAAATAAGGAACCTTTTATTTTTACTGATTTTTTTTTGTAAGCAACATTTTACAGATCATTTAATAAGAAAATATCAATATCATAACCATGATATTCAAAAATAAAACATTAATGACAACAGTGTAACGTCTTGGGTGTGGAATGGTAGCGTTGAGAATTACAGCTAAGTTCCGTTTACAGGAAATTAATTTATTTATTTACAATTTTAAAATAATCTTGATTAAATAGAATGTTATATACAAGTAAATCAGAGTCCCAAAAGGGCTTTCAATAGAAGACCAGTCCTTTCACACGGGCAGAGCCCTTCTGTCCACAACCGGACTTACAAAAAACAGTTCACAGGGCAGCGCCCTACAGTCCTTCGATCGGACTTCAAAAAAAAATGTCGCCGGAGGCCTTCTCTCGACCTCCTCTCTAGCTTGCTCCGACCCAACTCCCCCGGTTCTCCTCTCACCCTCATCTTTCATCGATTCCTTATTGGATATCTCTACAGACGGGGGTGGATTCAAGGATTCCCAATTGGTCCGTACATGGCGCCTGTCCATCTCCTCTAGAAGGCACCTTCAGGTCCAGCTCACGTAGACGCGATCAATTTCGGCGCTCTTTGAAGGTGCGGTTGCTTTGAAACAAGCTGTCTGGAAAGGCGACACCAAGTCTGTCCTTTTGTGTGGATCTGGGAATCTTACAACTCCCCCCCTTCTCCGGTGAACTTTTCGAAGGAAAAGTTAATCCTTTGGTTCAGGCAGTTGATCAATTACACTCTACTATACAATAGGCAAGGGACCGAAAAAAAAGGAGAGAAATATATCCAGACTATATCTAACGGTTTCTTTCCTTTTCAAAATTAAATTTTAGAATATACTTAGAATATTAAGTTAGAAAATACATACATATTACCTGATTATATTTTCCTAATACAAAACACATATAATCTCAACTTTAAATTTTTACACAATGAAAATATTTACATTTTATGCTTTCACCTTTAGATACGACTTAGACAGTCTGCATGGCAGTTATTTTTTCCAGCGCGGTGAACTACTGTGAAATCGAAAGGCTGCAATGCCAGTGACCACCTCAATAGTCTCGGATTGTTCCCCGCGTTGCTTTTGAGCCATACTAAAGGGTTATGGTCAGTTTCTATAGTAAATTTCTGACCGTCTAAGTAATGTCTTAACTTTTTTATGGCGCGTCTATATTATCGCCGCGCATTCTTTCTCGGTCGTGCAAAATTTCTTCTCAGCCTCACTAAATTTCCTACTTAGATAGAGAACAGGATGCTCGTCTTTCCCGGTTCTCTGGGCCATGACTATCCCAATCCCTACATTAGAAGCATCTGTCTGAATGATAAACTCTTTTTTAAAATCTGGAGCGTACAACACCGGATTTTCCGTCAGCCTCTGTTTTAACTCGGAAAGGGACTTTTCCATTTCGGGAGTCCATTCTATGCTTTCTTTTTTATTTTTTCCCTTTAGTGCCCTCGTTAAAGGCTCCACTAACGTGGCATAATGCTCTATATATTTTTGATAAAACTGAGCCATACCTAAAATTTTCCTAATTTGAGTTTTATTAGTGGGAGATGGGAAATCTAGCACCGCTTGAATTTTCGCTTGTGAAGGTGTTCGAGGACCGTTTCCTACTACGTGCCCTAAGTACTTTACTTCGTCTTGAGCGAATTTGCATTTCGAAGGTTTTATCGTTAATTTCGCTTCCTTCAATTTCTTTAAAACGCAGTCTACGTGTTTGAGGTGATCCTCCCAATGTGCCGAAAAGATGGCGATATCGTCTAGATATGGGACACAAAACTCCTCCATTCCTCGTAATAACATATCCATAAATTTAGAGAAACGGTAAGGTGCAGAGACTAACCCAAAGGGCATAGTTACCGGTAAATACGACCCGAAGGTTGTTACCAACGCGGCTAATTTTTGAGCTCTGGGGGTTAGCGGTATTTGCCATTATCCTTTAGTCAGATCTAGAATGGTAATGAACTTAGCTGCGGCGGCTAACTCCACTCTCTCCTCTATATTTGGCAAGGGAAAGTACTCTGCCTTCGTTATCGAGTTTAATTTCCGGTAATCTATACACTGCCGCGGGTCACGCCCCGGTGTCTCTATCAACAACATTGGCGAAGTGTATTCACTCTCGCCAATTTCGATAACGTTTAGCTCTAGCATCCTCTTTATTTCTCTTTTCAGAATCTCTGTTTGCCTCGGCGATGTTCTATAAGGTTTTGATCGGACAGGCTGATCACTAATCAACTCGATATCGTGCTCAATTAAATCTGTTCTACCCGGATCATTAGAAAACAATTTCCGGTGCTTGTCTAACAGTTGTTTTAACTGAGTAATCTGCTCCTCAGTACACCGCTTATCCAAGTTATCTTCCCTCACTATCTCCTCAAAGTTGTATACTTCTGGGTTCGCGTTCGGGTACGGTATCTCTAAGTCTGTCTCCTCTATTGCTCTATTTACATTATCTTCAACCAAAACATTGATCATCTCCACCCTTTGGTGGTATGGTTTTAAGAGATTAACGTGATATATTTGCGATCTTTCTTTCTTCCCGGGTAATCTTACAATGTAATTCGTCTCCGAAATTTTACTTTCGATCGTCCCTGGGCCTACCCAATTAGCGGTCATTTTGTTTGGTTTTGAAGTGGCCAAAACTAAGACTTGTTCTCCTATTGTAAATTCCCTTTTTACGCTACTCTTATCGTGCCAATATTTACGTTTCTCTCTGGTTTCTTCCATTCGCTCGGCGGCTAACTCCTGGCACCTTTTTAACCGATTTATTAAGTCAAACACATATTCAGTGACTAAACTCGGTTCTTCTTCTTCCGCGCTCCACTTTTCATACAATAAGGTCTCAGGGGTGCGCAGATTTTTACCAAATACTAGCTCGCTCGGAGAAAAACCCGTCGAGTCGTGCTGTGCGGTTCTCAACGCTAGTAGCGCAAAAGGCAAATTCCTCTCCCAGTCTTTTCCACTTTCTAAGCACAAAACCCTTAATAACCTCTTCACCGATCTGTGCCAGCGTTCAATTGCGTTCGTCTGTGGATGGTGCACAGAGCTATGAATCACCTTAATTCCGAATCTCTCAAAGAAAGTGGAGGTGAGTACGCTAACAAAACTCGTGCCCCAATCACACTGTATTTCTTTCGGAAAACCAGTACGACTGAAAACAACCAACAGAGCATCGATGACCGATTCTGATTTAATATTTTCAAGGGGAACGCAATCTGGAAATTTTGTTGCTACACATAAAACTGATAAAAAATATTTTTTTCCCGTCTCCGATGCAGGTAGTGGTCCTACTAAATCTATGTTTAATCGGGAAAAAACTTCTGTAATTATGGGCACTAGTTGAAGAGGAGCGCGCTTTTGATCACCCGCCTTGCCGACTATTTGGCACGGCTCACACGTCCTTACAAATTCTTCTGTGTCCTATACATTTTTAGAAAGTGATTCCATCAACCTTTCAAGTTATTAGGCAAATTCGAGTGTATAGGCTGATTAATTTTATTTTTTACCAACTATGCGAAAAATTCCAGAGCTGGGAATCGAACCCAGGTCTGCCGCAAACGTGCGGGTGCTCTACCACTGTGCTACTCTGGGACGATTCCCAGATGAAATTTCTCGCATTAGAGCCGTTGGCATTTATCATCTTCCTCTGCAAACCACAGATAGAACTGATGAAACATTTAATTCGCGACAACTCCATTACGTCGCGGATATTATACATTTTTTGAAAGTGATTGTCATCACTTTCTAAAACTGATTGAAATCACTTTCTAAAAATGTATAATATCCGCGGCGTAATGGAGTTGTCGCGAATTAATTGTTTCATCAGTTCTATCTGTGGTTTGCAGAGGAAGATGATAAATGCCAACGGCTCTAATGCGAGAAATTTCATCTGGGAATCGTCCCAGAGTAGCTCAGTGGTAGAGCACCCGCACGTTTGCGGCAGTCCTGGGTTCGATTCCCAGCTCTGGAATTTTTCGCATAGTTGGTAAAAAATAAAATTAATCAGCCTATACACTCCAACTTGCCTAATATCTTCTGTGTCCTTTATAATATTTGGCCAAAAGAAATACCGTAACAATTTCCCTTTTGTTTTGGTAGCGCCTAAATGCGCCCCTACTCCGTGATGACACAGCTTTAATAATTCCTCTCGATACAGTTTCGGTAAGACAATCTGCTTTCTCGAATTCCCATGGTGATCAGTCACCCTACGAAAATAGCATTCATTCTCTAAGAAAAACTCTGAGTTCTCCTTTCCCGCTTTCTCACGTATGCCTTTCAAAGTGTCATCTAATTTCTGATGTTCTATGAGCTGCGCCGGGCTAACTTTCGCTAATCCCAGCACCCCGTCGGGTTCCACTGGTGGTAATTCGAGGTCTGGTTCTTCCTCCCCTTTCTCTTCCTGCGTTTCCAATTGTGCGCTCTGGGTTTCTCCGAATTCTGCATTTCTTTCTTCCGTAAGGGAATTTTCTTTACCCGCTAGCTTCGTCTGACTGCGCGTCACTACGGCGTTAATTAATTCCGGGTTGTTCCGTTTCGCCTCGATTAGTTCCTGGGTTTGATTTCCTAGGATATAATGTTGCATTTCAATATCTGGGCCCACGACTGCTGCTTTGGTCGTTACTAATCCGATCTCCTCAATTTCCAATTCTACCTTCGCAACGGGTAAACATCTAAATTCGTTTTCTAGGGGCTGTTTGAGCCAAATAACCTCTCCCGTAAACTGTTCAGGACGTACAAATTCCCTGGGGGCTAAGTCTACGCTGGACCCTGAGTCTCTGAGAACTAACCGTTCTACTTCATTGATCTTAGCCGTGCTAAGATAGGGAGTAAATGATGGGCTAAATCCTTCTGCACTACCCAGATTATTCACTCTTTCCGCTTGATATTGTTTGAATTTCGGACAATTTGGGCGCAAATGCTCTAAACTCCCACAGAAAAAACAAGCGGGGGGTTTTCTTTTTTCAAAGATTTTCTTCCTCTCCCCTTGCTTCCCATCGCTATTTTTATCTCTCCAGTTTGGTACTTTAATTTCTATCGGTTTCTTATCGGGGCGAAATTTTTCTGGCTGTCTAAATTTCTCCGCCTTGTTGTCCTCATTTCCTTTTACCCACGGCTTTTTATTGGATCTCCTTGCCATTTCATATTCATCCAGTTTAGTAGCCAATTCATTCGGATCTGTGAATTTGCTCCATGAGTCCAACATGTGCTCTCTCATCTCTGGAGTCGCGCGTCTTTTTATCTGATCAGTGATCATTAAATTTTGAAGAGCTTCGAATGTTTTAATCTCCAAACCTGAAAGCCATCCCTCTAAATAATTTCTGAGTTCGAATACTAAATCTTTCCACAATCCCTCTCTTTGTTTCGCATGCGAAATAAACTTAGTTCGGAAAGCCTCGGGACTTAATTTAAACCTATTCAGTAGCATGTTTCTCACATATTGAAAATCCTCTTAGATTCCGGCTCCCGAATTATCATTTCTGCTATTTGCATAGGTAGAAGGGATAACAATTGCGTAACCCATTCACTTTCCTCAATATTTGCTTTTTTAGCATGTCTCTGAAACAGTGTCAGAAAAAGTGACATGTCAGAAGTTAAGGGGTCAAAACAGGGCATTAAATTTTTCAAGGAAACTTTTGGAGTTCTCTCTCCAGTAGTAGAATTTAAACTGAGGGTCTCGCTCGTCTGCGCGATTTTCAGTTTTTCAATTTCAAAATCTCTTTCCATTTGCCTCTATTTCAACTGCCTTTCTTTTTCCAATTTTTCTTCCTCTATTTTTTCTAAACGTTCTTCCTGAATCACTTTAATCTGGTTTATAGCTATCTCTTTATTAAAATCCTCACTTTCCTCAATTTTTTAAATGATTTTAATGGCCGTGTCACTTGAAGCGACCTCTACTCCAAATTCTCCCGCCAAAGTTATCAGATCGGCCTTTCTATATTGAGCTAATTCAGACATTTTTCCCTTCCCCAAAATTTTACGTTAGAAACTAATATAACTGTAGGTCTCTACACGCTTCCCAAATTTCTAGGAACTCACGAACAATCAAGAATTTACAATACTCCCCGTACTACTTACTACAAGGTACATAAATTCTCACTTTTACCATACAATACTCCTTAATCATGCATTAAATACACTTATCACATATAATAAACAGTAACTTTCACATATCGTACTATTCACTCTGCGGAAAAAATAACTGTTCTTTTCTGAATCTTTCAATTTATATTAAAAAAATTTCTTTCTAAGATTACAACCTTTTGAGAGCTATATCTTTTAAAATTCCCTTTAATTATTACACTTGCAATTTTTTTTTATATGAAATCAAATTTTGTCTCAACCTTATATTATGAAATTCGTAACATAAAATATTGAAATTTTTAGCATTTTTCAACCCAATTGATCCTGCCGGTTTGTACAGTAGAGTAATAATATAATGCAAACTGCCTACCTTTCTGGACGACGTCTGCTTCCTCGAAATGGTATTCGAGCTTGTTTCTGGATCACGACCGGAACACTTAGTCACTGGAACGGGCGTCCTTCTCTTAGGCTGTCTGTCTATCTCTTTCAGGAACGGGCGTCCTTCTCTCTCTCAGACTGGTTGTCTATCTCTATCAGGAACGGACGTCCTTCTCTCTCTCAGACTGGCTGTCTATCTCTATCAGGAACGGGCGTCCTTCTCTCTCTCTTAGACTCGCTGTCTATCTCTTTCAGGAACGGGCGTCCTTCTGTCTCTCAGACTGGCTGTCTATCTCTGTCAGGAACAGGCGTCCTTCTTTCTCTCAGACTGGATGTCTATCTCTTTCAGGAACGGGCGTCCTTCTTTCTCTCAGACTGGATGTCTATCTCTTTCAGGAACAGGCGTCCTTCTTTCTCTCAGACTGGATGTCTATCTCTTTCAGGAACGGGCGTCCTTCTTTCTCTCAGACTGGATGTCTATCTTTTTCAGGAACGGGCGTCCTTCTTTCTCTCAGACTGGATGTCTATCTCCTTCAGGAACGGGCGTCCTTCTTTATATCAGATTGCAGACTTCTATTCTTGTCCTATAATCCACACCGTTCTGCCACCATTTTCTTAGCTGTAACGTCTTGGGTGTGGAATGGTAGCGTTGAGAATTACAGCTAAGTTCCGTTTACAGGAAATTAATTTATTTATTTACAATTTTAAAATAATCTTGATTAAATAGAATGTTATATACAAGTAAATCAGAGTCCCAAAAGGGCTTTCAATAGAAGACCAGTCCTTTCACACGGGCAGAGCCCTTCTGTCCACAACCGGACTTACAAAAAA
The DNA here is from genome assembly GCA_038373885.1 of Cheiracanthium punctorium. Taxonomy (NCBI): domain Eukaryota; kingdom Metazoa; phylum Arthropoda; class Arachnida; order Araneae; family Cheiracanthiidae; genus Cheiracanthium; species Cheiracanthium punctorium. The sequence continues at coordinate 9,552 of JAWZYV010014580.1, read as the reverse complement.
CAGTTCACAGGGCAGCGCCCTACAGTCCTTCGATCGGACTTCAAAAAAAATGTCGCCGGAGGCCTTCTCTCGACCTCCTCTCTAGCTTGCTCCGACCCAACTCCCCCGGTTCTCCTCTCACCCTCATCTTTCATCGATTCCTTATTGGATATCTCTACAGACGGGGGTGGATTCAAGGATTCCCAATTGGTCCGTACATGGCGCCTGTCCATCTCCTCTAGAAGGCACCTTCAGGTCCAGCTCACGTAGACGCGATCAATTTCGGCGCTCTTTGAAGGTGCGGTTGCTTTGAAACAAGCTGTCTGGAAAGGCGACACCAAGTCTGTCCTTTTGTGTGGATCTGGGAATCTTACAACTCCCCCCCTTCTCCGGTGAACTTTTCGAAGGAAAAGTTAATCCTTTGGTTCAGGCAGTTGATCAATTACACTCTACTATACAATAGGCAAGGGACCGAAAAAAAAGGAGAGAAATATATCCAGACTATATCTAACGGTTTCTTTCCTTTTCAAAATTAAATTTTAGAATATACTTAGAATATTAAGTTAGAAAATACATACATATTACCTGATTATATTTTCCTAATACAAAACACATATAATCTCAACTTTAAATTTTTACACAATGAAAATATTTACATTTTATGCTTTCACCTTTAGATACGACTTAGACAGTCTGCATGGCAGTTATTTTTTCCAGCGCGGTGTACTACTGTGAAATCGAAAGGCTGCAATGCCAGTGACCACCTCAATAGTCTCGGATTGTTCCCCGCGTTGCTTTTGAGCCATACTAAAGGGTTATGGTCAGTTTCTATAGTAAATTTCTGACCGTCTAAGTAATGTCTTAACTTTTTTATGGCGCGTCTATATTATCGCCGCGCATTCTTTCTCGGTCGTGCAAAATTTCTTCTCAGCCTCACTAAATTTCCAACTTAGATAGAGAACAGGATGCTCGTCTTTCCCGGTTCTCTGGGCCATGACTATCCCAATCCCTACATTAGAAGCATCTGTCTGAATGATAAACTCTTTTTTAAAATCTGGAGCGTACAACACCGGATTTTCCGTCAGCCTCTGTTTTAACTCGGAAAGGGACTTTTCCATTTCGGGAGTCCATTCTATGCTTTCTTTTTTATTTTTTCCCTTTAGTGCCCTCGTTAAAGGCTCCACTAACGTGGCATAATGCTCTATATATTTTTGATAAAACTGAGCCATACCTAAAATTTTCCTAATTTGAGTTTTATTAGTGGGAGATGGGAAATCTAGCACCGCTTGAATTTTCGCTTGTGAAGGTGTTCGAGGACCGTTTCCTACTACGTGCCCTAAGTACTTTACTTCGTCTTGAGCGAATTTGCATTTCGAAGGTTTTATCGTTAATTTCGCTTCCTTCAATTTCTTTAAAACGCAGTCTACGTGTTTGAGGTGATCCTCCCAATGTGCCGAAAAGATGGCGATATCGTCTAGATATGGGACACAAAACTCCTCCATTCCTCGTAATAACATATCCATAAATTTAGAGAAACGGTAAGGTGCAGAGACTAACCCAAAGGGCATAGTTACCGGTAAATACGACCCGAAGGTTGTTACCAACGCGGCTAATTTTTGAGCTCTGGGGGTTAGCGGTATTTGCCATTATCCTTTAGTCAGATCTAGAATGGTAATGAACTTAGCTGCGGCGGCTAACTCCACTCTCTCCTCTATATTTGGCAAGGGAAAGTACTCTGCCTTCGTTATCGAGTTTAATTTCCGGTAATCTATACACTGCCGCGGGTCACGCCCCGGTGTCTCTATCAACAACATTGGCGAAGTGTATTCATTCTCGCCAATTTCGATAACGTTTAGCTCTAGCATCCTCTTTATTTCTCTTTTCAGAATCTCTGTTTGCCTCGGCGATGTTCTATAAGGTTTTGATCGGACAGGCTGATCACTAATCAACTCGATATCGTGCTCAATTAAATCTGTTCTACCCGGATCATTAGAAAACAATTTCCGGTGCTTGTCTAACAGTTGTTTTAACTGAGTAATCTGCTCCTCAGTACACCGCTTATCCAAGTTATCTTCCCTCACTATCTCCTCAAAGTTGTATACTTCTGGGTTCGCGTTCGGGTACGGTATCTCTAAGTCTGTCTCCTCTATTGCTCTATTTACATTATCTTCAACCAAAACATTGATCATCTCCACCCTTTGGTGGTATGGTTTTAAGAGATTAACGTGATATATTTGCGATCTTTCTTTCTTCCCGGGTAATCTTACAATGTAATTCGTCTCCGAAATTTTACTTTCGATCGTCCCTGGGCCTACCCAATTAGCGGTCATTTTGTTTGGTTTTGAAGTGGCCAAAACTAAGACTTGTTCTCCTATTTTAAATTCCCTTTTTACGCTACTCTTATCGTGCCAATATTTACGTTTCTCTCTGGTTTCTTCCATTCGCTCGGCGGCTAACTCCTGGCACCTTTTTAACCGATTTATTAAGTCAAACACATATTCAGTGACTAAACTCGGTTCTTCTTCTTCCGCGCTCCACTTTTCATACAATAAGGTCTCAGGGGTGCGCAGATTTTTACCAAATACTAGCTCGCTCGGAGAAAAACCCGTCGAGTCGTGCTGTGCGGTTCTCAACGCTAGTAGCGCAAAAGGCAAATTCCTCTCCCAGTCTTTTCCACTTTCTAAGCACAAAACCCTTAATAACCTCTTCACCGATCTGTGCCAGCGTTCAATTGCGTTCGTCTGTGGATGGTGCACAGAGCTATGAATCACCTTAATTCCGAATCTCTCAAAGAAAGTGGAGGTGAGTACGCTAACAAAACTCGTGCCCCAATCACACTGTATTTCTTTCGGAAAACCAGTACGACTGAAAACAACCAACAGAGCATCGATGACCGATTCTGATTTAATATTTTCAAGGGGAACGCAATCTGGAAATTTTGTTGCTACACATAAAACTGATAAAAAATATTTTTTTCCCGTCTCCGATGCAGGTAGTGGTCCTACTAAATCTATGTTTAATCGGGAAAAAACTTCTGTAATTATGGGCACTAGTTGAAGAGGAGCGCGCTTTTGATCACCCGCCTTGCCGACTATTTGGCACGGCTCACACGTCCTTACAAATTCTTCTGTGTCCTATACATTTTTAGAAAGTGATTCCATCAACCTTTCAAGTTATTAGGCAAATTCGAGTGTATAGGCTGATTAATTTTATTTTTTACCAACTATGCGAAAAATTCCAGAGCTGGGAATCGAACCCAGGTCTGCCGCAAACGTGCGGGTGCTCTACCACTGAGCTACTCTGGGACGATTCCCAGATGAAATTTCTCGCATTAGAGCCGTTGGCATTTATCATCTTCCTCTGCAAACCACAGATAGAACTGATGAAACAATTAATTCGCGACAACTCCATTACGTCGCGGATATTATACATTTTTAGAAAGTGATTGTCATCACTTTCTAAAACTGATTGAAATCACTTTCTAAAAATGTATAATATCCGCGGCGTAATGGAGTTGTCGCGAATTAATTGTTTCATCAGTTCTATCTGTGGTTTGCAGAGGAAGATGATAAATGCCAACGGCTCTAATGCGAGAAATTTCATCTGGGAATCGTCCCAGAGTAGCTCAGTGGTAGAGCACCCGCACGTTTGCGGCAGTCCTGGGTTCGATTCCCAGCTCTGGAATTTTTCGCATAGTTGGTAAAAAATAAAATTAATCAGCCTATACACTCCAACTTGCCTAATATCTTCTGTGTCCTTTATAATATTTGGCCAAAAGAAATACCGTAACAATTTCCCTTTTGTTTTGGTAGCGCCTAAATGCGCCCCTACTCCGTGATGACACAGCTTTAATAATTCCTCTCGATACAGTTTCGGTAAGACAATCTGCTTTCTCGAATTCCCATGGTGATCAGTCACCCTACGAAAATAGCATTCATTCTCTAAGAAAAACTCTGAGTTCTCCTTTCCCGCTTTCTCCCGTATGCCTTTCAAAGTGTCATCTAATTTCTGATGTTCTATGAGCTGCGCCGGGCTAACTTTCGCTAATCCCAGCACCCCGTCGGGTTCCACTGGTGGTAATTCGAGGTCTGGTTCTTCCTCCCCTTTCTCTTCCTGCGTTTCCAATTGTGCGCTCTGGGTTTCTCCGAATTCTGCATTTCTTTCTTCCGTAAGGGAATTTTCTTTACCCGCTAGCTTCGTCTGACTGCGCGTCACTACGGCGTTAATTAATTCCGGGTTGTTCCGTTTCGCCTCGATTAGTTCCTGGGTTTGATTTCCTAGGATATAATGTTGCATTTCAATATCTGGGCCCACGACTGCTGCTTTGGTCGTTACTAATCCGATCTCCTCAATTTCCAATTCTACCTTCGCAACGGGTAAACATCTAAATTCGTTTTCTAGGGGCTGTTTGAGCCAAATAACCTCTCCCGTAAACTGTTCAGGACGTACAAATTCCCTGGGGGCTAAGTCTACGCTGGACCTTGAGTCTCTGAGAACTAACCGTTCTACTTCATTGATCTTAGCCGTGCTAAGATAGGGAGTAAATGATGGGCTAAATCCTTCTGCACTACCCAGATTATTCACTCTTTCCGCTTGATATTGTTTGAATTTCGGACAATTTGGGCGCAAATGCTCTAAACTCCCACAGAAAAAACAAGCGGGGGGTTTTCTTTTTTCAAAGATTTTCTTCCTCTCCCCTTGCTTCCCATCGCTATTTTTATCTCTCCAGTTTGGTACTTTAATTTCTATCGGTTTCTTATCGGGGCGAAATTTTTCTGGCTGTCTAAATTTCTCCGCCTTGTTGTCCTCATTTCCTTTTACCCACGGCTTTTTATTGGATCTCCTTGCCATTTCATATTCATCCAGTTTAGTAGCCAATTCATTCGGATCTGTGAATTTGCTCCATGAGTCCAACATGTGCTCTCTCATCTCTGGAGTCGCGCGTCTTTTTATCTGATCAGTGATCATTAAATTTTGAAGAGCTTCGAATGTTTTAATCTCCAAACCTGAAAGCCATCCCTCTAAATAATTTCTGAGTTCGAATACTAAATCTTTCCACAATCCCTCTCTTTGTTTCGCATGCGAAATAAACTTAGTTTGGAAAGCCTCGGGACTTAATTTAAACCTATTCAGTAGCATGTTTCTCACATATTGAAAATCCTCTTAGATTCCGGCTCCCGAATTATCATTTCTGCTATTTGCATAGGTAGAAGGGATAACAATTGCGTAACCCATTCACTTTCCTCAATATTTGCTTTTTTAGCATGTCTCTGAAACAGTGTCAGAAAAAATGACATGTCAGAAGTTAAGGGGTCAAAACAGGGCATTAAATTTTTCAAGGAAACTTTTGGAGTTCTCTCTCCAGTAGTAGAATTTAAACTGAGGGTCTCGCTCGTCTGCGCGATTTTCAGTTTTTCAATTTCAAAATCTCTTTCCATTTGCCTCTATTTCAACTGCCTTTCTTTTTCCAATTTTTCTTCCTCTATTTTTTCTAAACGTTCTTCCTGAATCACTTTAATCTGGTTTATAGCTATCTCTTTATTAAAATCCTCACTTTCCTCAATTTTTTAAATGATTTTAATGGCCGTGTCACTTGAAGCGACCTCTACTCCAAATTCTCCCGCCAAAGTTATCAGATCGGCCTTTCTATATTCAGCTAATTCGGACATTTTTCCCTTCCCCAAAATTTTACGTTAGAAACTAATATAACTGTAGGTCTCTACACGCTTCCCAAATTTCTAGGAACTCACGAACAATCAAGAATTTACAATACTCCCCGTACTACTTACTACAAGGTACATAAATTCTCACTTTTACCATACAATACTCCTTAATCATGCATTAAATACACTTATCACATATAATAAACAGTAACTTTCACATATCGTACTATTCACTCTGCGGAAAAAATAACTGTTCTTTTCTGAATCTTTCAATTTATATTAAAAAAATTTCTTTCTAAGATTACAACCTTTTGAGAGCTATATCTTTTAAAATTCCCTTTAATTATTACACTTGCAATTTTTTTTTATATGAAATCAAATTTTGTCTCAACCTTATATTATGAAATTCGTAACATAAAATATTGAAATTTTTAGCATTTTTCAACCCAATTGATCCTGCCGGTTTGTACAGTAGAGTAATAATATAATGCAAACTGCCTACCTTTCTGGACGACGTCTGCTTCCTCGAAATGGTATTCGAGCTTGTTTCTGGATCACGACCGGAACACTTAGTCACTGGAACGGGCGTCCTTCTCTTAGGCTGTCTGTCTATCTCTTTCAGGAACGGGCGTCCTTCTCTCTCTCAGACTGGCTGTCTATCTCTATCAGGAACGGACGTCCTTCTCTCTCTCTTAGACTGGCTGTCTATCTCTTTCAGGAACGGGCGTCCTTCTCTCTCTCTTAGACTGGCTGTCTATCTCTTTCAGGAACGGGCGTCCTTCTGTCTCTCAGACTGGCTGTCTATCTCTGTCAGCAACAGGCGTCCTTCTTTCTCTCAGACTGGATGTCTATCTCTTTCAGGAACGGGCGTCCTTCTTTCTCTCAGACTGGATGTCTATCTCTTTCAGGAACAGGCGTCCTTCTTTCTCTCAGACTGGATGTCTATCTCTTTCAGGAACGGGCGTCCTTCTTTCTCTCAGACTGGATGTCTATCTTTTTCAGGAACGGGCGTCCTTCTTTCTCTCAGACTGGATGTCTATCTCCTTCAGGAACGGGCGTCCTTCTTTATATCAGATTGCAGACTTCTATTCTTGTCCTATAATCCACACCGTTCTGCCACCATTTTCTTAGCTGTAACGTCTTGGGTGTGGAATGGTAGCGTTGAGAATTACAGCTAAGTTCCGTTTACAGGAAATTAATTTATTTATTTACAATTTTAAAATAATCTTGATAAAATAGGATGTTATATACAAGTAAATGAGAGTCCCAAAAGGGCTTTCAATAGAAGACCAGTCCTTTCACACGGGCAGAGCCCTTCTGTCCACAACCGGACTTACAAAAAACAGTTCACAGGGCAGCGCCCTACAGTCCTTCGATCGGACTTCAAAAAAATGTCGCCGGAGGCCTTCTCTCGACCTCCTCTCTAGCTTGCTCCGACCCAACTCCCGGTCTCTTCCGGTTCTCCTCTCACCCTCATCTTTCATCGATTCCTTATTGGATATCTCTACAGACGGGGGTGGATTCAAGGATTCCCAATTGGTCCGTACATGGCGCCTGTCCATCTCCTCTAGAAGGCACCTTCAGGTCCAGCTCACGTAGACGCGATCAATTTCGGCGCTCTTTGAAGGTGCGGTTGCTTTGAAACAAACTGTCTGGAAAGGCGACACCAAGTCTGTCCTTTTGTGTGGATCTGGGAATCTTACAACTCCCCCCCTTCTCCGGTGAACTTTTCGAAGGAAAAGTTAATCCTTTGGTTCAGGCAGTTGATCAATTACACTCTACTATACAATAGGCAAGGAACCGAAAAAAAGGAGAGAAATATATCCAGAATATATCTAACGGTTTCTTTCCTTTTCAAAATTAAATTTTAGAATATACTTAGAATATTAAGTTAGAAAATACATACATATTACCTGATTATATTTTCCTAATACAAAACACATATAATCTCAACTTTAAATTTTTACACAATGAAAATATTTACATTTTATGCTTTCACCTTTAGATACGACTTAGACAGTCTGCATGGCAGTTATTTTTTCCTGCGCGGTGAACTACTGTGAAATCGAAAGGCTGCAATGCCAGTGACCACCTCAATAGTCTCGGATTGTTCCCCGCGTTGCTTTTGAGCCATACTAAAGGGTTATGGTCAGTTTCTATAGTAAATTTCTGACCGTCTAAGTAATGTCTTAACTTTTTTATGGCGAATATTATCGCCGCGCATTCTTTCTCGGTCGTGCAAAATTTCTTCTCAGCCTCACTAAATTTCCTACTTAGATAGAGAACAGGATGCTCGTCTTTCCCGGTTCTCTGGGCCATGACTATCCCAATCCCTACATTAGAAGCATCTGTCTGAATGATAAACTCTTTTTTAAAATCTGGAGCGTACAACACCGGATTTTCCGTCAGCCTCTGTTTTAACTCGGAAAGGGACTTTTCCATTTCGGGAGTCCATTCTATGCTTTCTTTTTTATTTTTTCCCTTTAGTGCCCTCGTTAAAGGCTCCACTAACGTGGCATAATGCTCTATATATTTTTGATAAAACTGAGCCATACCTAAAATTTTCCTAATTTGAGTTTTATTAGTGGGAGATGGGAAATCTAGCACCGCTTGAATTTTCGCTTGTGAAGGTGTTCGACGACCGTTTCCTACTACGTGCCCTAAGTACTTTACTTCGTCTTGAGCGAATTTGCATTTCGAAGGTTTTATCGTTAATTTCGCTTCCTTCAATTTCTTTAAAACGCAGTCTACGTGTTTGAGGTGATCCTCCCAATGTGCCGAAAAGATGGCGATATCGTCTAGATATGGGACACAAAACTCCTCCATTCCTCGTAATAACATATCCATAAATTTAGAGAAACGGTAAGGTGCAGAGACTAACCCAAAGGGCATAGTTACCGGTAAATACGACCCGAAGGTTGTTACGAACGCGGCTAATTTTTGAGCTCTGGGGTTAGCGGTATTTGCCAGTATCCTTTAGTCAGATCTAGAATGGTAATGAACTTAGCTGCGGCGACTAACTCCACTCTCTCCTCTATATTTGGCAAGGGAAAGTACTCTGCCTTCGTTATCGAGTTTAATTTCCGGTAATCTATACACGGCCGCGGGTCACGCCCCGGTGTCTCTATCAACAACATTGGCGAAGTGTATTCACTCTCGCCAATTTCGATAACGTTTAGCTCTAGCATCCTCTTTATTTCTCTTTTCAGAATCTCTGTTTGCCTCGGCGATGTTCTATAAGGTTTTGATCGGACAGGCTGATCACTAATCAACTCGATATCGTGCTCAATTAAATCTGTTCTACCCGGATCATTAGAAAACAATTTCCGGTGCTTGTCTAACAGTTGTTTTAACTGAGTAATCTGCTCCTCAGTACACCGCTTATCCAAGTTATCTTCCCTCACTATCTCCTCAAAATTGTATACTTCTGGGTTCGCGTTCGGGTACGGTATCTCTAAGTCTGTCTCCTCTATTGCTCTATTTACCTTATCTTCAACCAAAACATTGATCATCTCCACCCTTTGGTGGTATGGTTTTAAGAGATTAACGTGATATATTTGCGATCTTTCTTTCTTCCCGGGTAATCTTACAATGTAATTCGTCTCCGAAATTTTACTTTCGATCGTCCCTGGGCCTACCCAATTAGCGGTCATTTTGTTTGGTTTTGAAGTGGCCAAAACTAAGACTTGTTCTCCTATTTTAAATTCCCTTTTTACGCTACTCTTATCGTGCCAATATTTACGTTTCTCTCTGGTTTCTTCCATTCGCTCGGCGGCTAACTCCTGGCACCTTTTTAACCGATTTATTAAGTCAAACACATATTCAGTGACTAAACTCGGTTCTTCTTCTTCCGCGCTCCACTTTTCATACAATAAGGTCTCAGGGGTGCGCAGATTTTTACCAAATACTA